>RYFJ01004425.1:0-39298 GCA_003991445.1 Oryza meyeriana var. granulata
CTAAACCCGCGACGAAGTGCGTCTCGTGGTCCGCCGGCAGCCTCCTCGTTCCTCGTGTCCAGCCGTGCATTGAGGCAAACCCGGAAGAGATAGCGGCAATCACGCGCATTGCGCCCCCAACGAGGCTACGGGGGGCCCAGAAGCTGACCCGGTGCCTGGCCGCAACTTAGTCGGTTCATCTCCAGGCTTGACGAGCGTGCCTCCCCCCTATCAACTTCTCAAGAAAATCCGGGCATTCGCCTGGACGGATAGGCGGACAAGCCCTTATGAGTCAAGAGTACCTGGACTACCCCCTTCCTCTGCACCGCACCAGACACTGACCTGTTGCTCTACCATCGCGCAACCCCGCAGGTGGTAAGCGCGAGCGCTCTCTCGAGCGCCCCTTGCCAAGCAGCGGCACCCGGATTCACCTCCCGGCCCGCCACCGCGGAGCCCGAACCTGGCAGCTCGCCAAGCGAGCAGATGCCCGGAACCGGCGCCCGGACCATCCCAACATTACACCCGGGGCCCCAATGTCCCACTCCGCCGTCCCCATAGGCGAAGCTCGCTTCCCTCCCGGGGAGGCTGAGCCGGAACCCCCGGCCCCTTGTCGGGCCGCTTCGCGGAAACACACAACAGAGCCGTGTACTCTCAGCAGGTTACTCAAGTGACGCCAAATCGCCTACCCCAGCGCGCAAAAGATCTCTACGCTGTTCTCATCGTCCAGAAACCTTCCCATTACTTCTAGGCGCACAAGTATTCTTAGTCACATCCTTCCCCCTCGGCAGATATTGCATAACCGGGAGGGACCGGCCGCGTCGCTAAGTGGTCTCGTCGAGCTCGCTGAGTTCGACCTCCCTTCCAAAAGCCGCAACGCCAAAAAGCCAAATCCCTTGGCGGATTTTTTACGAATGCGAAGACGGAGGGAGGCCCCGGGGCCCGAGCCGGACCCTTGCTGGACGCCGATTCCCGGCCCCCGAGCCGCGCCTGACCTCGCCTCCACTTGAAATAACTCGACAGTCCTGCGCCCGGCGCTTGCCGCCCAGCCCGGGCCGGGGATCGTCCCCGTATCGCCGCCAGGGACGAGTTCCGCTTCGTCGTCCACCTCAACTTCGGCCACCAACAACATTGCTGAGTACGAGGCCTTCTCGCCGCCTCCGAGGCCGCGATCGCCCTCGGTGCGACGCTATGCCGCAAGCGACTCCAGAGCTCGTCATCAACCAGGTATATGTCCGGGGAAGTACCAGACCCGGAACCCCCAATTGGCCCGCATACGTGAGACGAAGATGCGAGCATGAGCCCGTTCACAACCTCCACGCTTCGCCACGTCCCTCGCAGTCGCAAACCTAAGCCGCCGACAGCTCCAAGACTGGCTTCCTCGCGGGCGCCTGTCCCCTCGGATTTTTCCAGGAAAGCCTCGAACCTCCTCGCTTGCCTTTATCCGGACCTCGGCTCAACCCCTGAGCGCCCGGGCCTGAGCCTACACGCGCTCCCGCCCCAGGACTTTGTCCCGCCGGACCACCGCCCTCCGGATGGACGAAATCCGCATATCTTCTCAGCACATTCTCCCTGAAGACAAAGGAGCAGAAAATCGCTTCGCTTGTCACGCTATTCCTGGTTAGAAGGGACCCTCTACCCGTGCCGGCCAACAGCGTCCTGCTCAAGTGCGTTCCGCGACTCCGGAGTCGAGATCCTCGCCGACATCCACGAAGGGAGTGTATGGCAGTCACGCCGCATTTCATCCCTGTCATGGTAAGGCTTTCGCAATGATTTTTGGCCCACGGCCTTCGACGCTACGACCTCGTCCAACGTTGCCGCGCGTGCCATTTCATGCCATAAAGAGCACAGCCGCGCAAGCACCCAGATATCCCCATGTCCTGGCCCTTCGCGGTCGGGACTCGAAATCCTCGGCCCCTTCCCGGGCATCGGCGGGTTACGCATCTCTATTCAGCCATCGACAAGTTCACGAAGTGGCCGGAGGCTTCCCCTATTCGACATCGACAAGCACTCACGCTCAAGTTTATCCGGGGAATCACCAAAGCCCTTCGGGATCCCCAAACCGCATTATCACGACAACGGCACGCAGTTCCACGAGCGAGCTCTTCGGGAATACTGCTCCACATCGCATTAAGCTCTGCTCGCCTACCCCTGCCACCCTACCAGCACATGGCAGGCCAGAGAGGCAACGCTTTGAGTAGATCCTACGGGCCTCCAAGGACAAGCTCCTACAACGACTCAAGAACACGCGTCAAGTGATCGACGAGCTCCCAGCGGTCTTGTGGCCAATCGTACCACCGAAAAGCCGAGGCGACCGGAGACCCCGTTTTTCCTGGTAACGGGGCGAGGCCGTTTCTGCCGTCAGAACTCACCTCGGCTCCCCCGGATTCCAGCGCTACACGACAACATCACCACTTACAACTGCAGCCTTGACAACCCTCGACTGCCTCGAGAGCGAACGCGCCTACGCTCCGATCGCACGTATCAGCAGAGCCTTAAGCGCTATCACCAGCGTAAGCTCGGGCCCGATCACTCCAGCGGACCTACTCCTCCGCCGTTCCTTACACTCCGGAGAGAATATAAGCTTTCCCCATGTGAACCCCTTCTGCTGTGATCGTGTCTCCCGCGCTCGCGTAAGACTGGCCAGAGGATACCCGCCTTCCCAATCCTGAAATATCGACGCTTCGCAAGTTTACCATAAACATATCGCATAAGTTGTGGAGCTCGGCCAGCGTCGTTCCCTCCAAAACTCAACGCTGGCCGGCCCCATATGTTACATTTCATATAAACAGCTTTTTTTCAATATCCTCTTAGGCTTGCCCTTGTCCTTTCCGTGTGTTCACCCGTGGTGGCCCCTATCCCTTGGGTGACCCGGCCCGCCCGTGCGCGCGGTTAGGTCGCGCCATTTCATCAGTCCCTTGCCGACGGATGTGATCGAGCCCGATAAGCTAGTCCAGGACGTCGACTCCGCGCTCCTCGCTCCACGCCCCGCCTGGCTACTTCGACCGTCCTTTCGGGAAGTGGCGGGACGAAATGCTTGTGCGTAACCCTCTCCCTCGCCGTCGCGGACCGGAGGATGCCTTCGGGAAGTGTTGACCCCACGCTCGTAGCATGAGTAGACCAAGGACGAGCCATATACTCTACGTCCATCGGTGCAGACCAGATTCTCCCCGAAGGGTAAGAAGGTGCTTGGCGTTACAGCACCCCGAGAAGGCCCCAGGACCCGGCCTAAGTGTGAAGCGATGCGCCACCAATCTCCGAGAGTTCCAGGCCGAGCATAGAGCTGCAGTAACCCATACCCGAGTCGTGCCCGGCAGCCGTTTCCCAGACTAGGCCCGAAGCAGATGCCCAGGAAGCGTTCCGTCTCTGGCCGCCTCAGGCCCAGCTAGAGCTGACAGTGGCTCCGGCCCCCGAGTCGTACCCGCCAACCGCACCATTGCTCAGTCAACATCCAGCATACGCACCTCATTACTTTACCTGTTCGGCTTCTATCTTTTCTCTTTTCTACGAACACCGCGTTTCGCGTCCCTCGCCCCGGCGGGAGCAAGTGGATTGCCGAAGCGCGCGCATATGGGCTGCTGGTCAGTGCGCCCCGGTACCATGGCCTGTGACCGGTCGTGACCGGTGCCCCGACACTGCCGATGCCCCGGGGTCTCGGCAGCGCCCCCCTCGGCCAGCTTAGATTCCCGGCGGGCAGCGGTGCCCGGCGGCCAGCTCCTCCCCAAAGCCAACGCCCAAGATGCCGGGTGTTTCCACCTGCACCCCATGCCCGGTCGGGAGGCGTCTCCAAAGAGGCTCCCGCGAGCCAAAGGGCACGAGCTAACACTTGGGCCATAACCTAAACCTATGCAGCGTCTACCGGGCCACCCCGGAACATCCCCCACGTCGGAGCAAGATCCGGCCGGTTGACCGTCTACCGTTATGCCCAAACATCCACCGAATGCCTAAATTCGGACGTCCCCTCACGGATCGGACCTTCCGAGTTCAACTGCTGAAATCCCGGAGCAGGCGACGCAATCATCAAGGTGCGAAAAACCACAAACATTGTTATATACCACACACGGATGTCTTCTTTGTACAAAACAAGGTGAAGTCAAAAATCAAAAGCATAGCGCGGAGGACGCACAGCCGTCGCCGACGCGGGAGGAAGGTCACTCCTCGGCCCGGTCTCTTCGCCCGGAATCGTCGGATCCCTGAGCTTCTCCGGGGTGTTCCCCCGGTTAAAGAATCTGGCCACCGTCGCAAGCAGCGTCGGCCACGGCCTTCCGAGCCTCCTCTTCCCCATCGGTGGGGAATCCTCAGCACCGGGGCCAGGAAAACTTCGCGTCTCGAGCCCGGTAGCAGCCACGGACGTACTCCACCTCGCGAGGCAAGCTCTGTTCCCCTCCTTCCTCCAGGACTTCATGAATTTGCTGGGAGCAGGCGTCCAGCGTAATCCAGCAAGTCGCCCGAAGCTCCACCAGCGCCTGACGACCCCCGTGGGCCTAGGTCGGTCCTCTGCGGGGGAGGTGCCCGGACGCCGATGCGTTTGAGACACCCCCGGACATCGGAGCTGTTACCGCCCCAGGCAAGCTGCAACCTCGCGTCGAGATTCTTTCGGAGGCGAGGCTACCTCTGCACAAATCTCAGCCGTCCCTCCCCTCGGCCACTCCCTTTGAGCTGGCCGCGCCTGCCCGTCACGAATCCCGACGGGGCAGTGGGCAAGGAGCGCTTGACACGGCCGCACCAAAAGCCCTCAAGGTCGGCGTGCGTTTCCAGGAGACTCCTTTCTCCGCCTGCCGGGCCTCGGCAGCCTTCACCGCCGCTCCCGAGCCAAGGAGTCCTCTTCCTCCCTCGAGAATCGCTCTCGTGTCCGAGGGCCTCGTCTTGCGGTTAGGTGGCGCCGCCAGCATCTTCGCCTTGCTCGCCCTCTCGTCGGCGGTCGCCCCCACCCCCCCCGACTCCCATGCTGCAAGGCCTTCTTCCAAGGTCGCCAGCCTCTTCTCCTGGTCCGGAGGCGCCATGCGCTGTCCTGGGCCATGGGCGTGGAAAGCTTCGGCGGCCTCTCATTTCCACCGCACGGGCTACTCCCGCGCGCTGACTCATCGCCGCTCCCGGGCCGCAAGATCGGCCTCCTCGGCCCCGGAGACGGTTCCTCCGGGAAGTCATCTTCCTTTGCCCCGCGCCTCGCCTCGGACCGGGCGCGGAGGCCTGTCGGGCGGCGATCTTGGCGCAATTTCCAATTGGGCCGATGCGCCCCTCCCCGCCGCCTCGATTTCCTGACGGCGGTCGACACAAGATTTCAGTGGCCCATCGTACGGAAGACCGAGTCTCTCCCTCGCACACCCGTGATCGCGCCTGCCCCCTCTCGAGCTCCGCCCGGAGCGAGCGGAACTCGCATTGTGCTCGCGGCGGGCCGCCACCCTGTACTTCGCCGGCGCGACACTAGTTGCCCAGCGCGGCGTGCAGTGTCTCGGGCCTGCCGCAGCGCCTGGTCCGGCGCAGAAAAAGGACCAGGGCCCGCTCCCCCTGCGCACCACGCGGGGCCCCGGCGTCCTCTCTCCCCTCCGCAGCGGGGACCGCACTTGCGGCCCGCGGAGGCCCGTCGGCGCGGCCGCCCGCGACCTCCAATATCCACCACGTGCCCGCGATGGCGGGGGCGTGGCGGACGCGGCGGAGCCCCCGCGTCGGCGCGTCCCACTGCACCGCCCCCGTCGGGGCCGGCGGCGCGTCATCGGCCCTGGGCCTTCCGTAAAGGCCAAAACCAGCGGATAAGAATCAGATCGATAAACACATGAGGAATGTGCTAAGATAGAAGAACCAATGGGTCGAAGCGTTACTAGCCTGGCAGGCCCTTTGAAGCTCACGGCTTGGGACTCAAGGAACAGCAGGCTCCCGCCGGGGATCCTGTCTTCCCTACCGGCGCGGCCCGAGACGGCGACGGGACGCCGGTGCTTCCTGCGTTTCCGACGCCAGCTCAATGATGCCCCCCTCGTCGGGCACCTCCGTTGACCCGGCCCGGGGCCGAGTGCCTCCGTGGCTCTGGGGCCACCGGCCGAGCAACGCTGCCAGCGCACGCAAGCGGTGGCCGCCATGGCAGTCCGGTCCTCCCGGGCTCCGCGCGGGCTCGGAGAGTAGCGGCCCGGATGACGGTCACCGGAAGCAACACTTCGCCTTCTTGGCCGCCGCAATCCTGGATCGGCCCCGCCGGTCGCTTCCCCTCCTTTCCGACCGGACCCGCGCTTCAGCCGGCACATCGCTCCCTCCGAACGTCGGGTACCTCCGGACGATCTTGGGGGTTAGATCTGTGAAACAACGATGCCCACGCTCGAATCGCGGGAGATCCTTCTGGATCCGTCACCCGACCGCGGTCGCTGCAAAGCGGCGTCACGCCGCTCGGGAGCGGCGGTCCGCCCGCGCCCCTCTTCCCAGCGCCGACGCCATTAACAGGCCCATCGTGCCTTACTCAGGTCGTCGGGATGGTCCTGGAGAGATCCTTGGACCCCAGTGTACAGCAACAGGCCCGGGCCTCTGTGAAGCGGCGCCAGTCGCCGGCTGAGGAAGTCCACCAGACGACCATGTACGCATTTAACCCACGCCGCCGCCAGGCCAGCGACGCGCGCCAACACTGGCGCCAACCGCCGCGTCTTCCGGCGGTGGCTCGGTCCAGGCTCTTCACCTTCTGGGCCGCCCGGTCGGCAGCCGGAGCGGTCGTTGGCATCAACGCGATGTAAACCCAGTTCTGGCGCCATAAATCCCATTTGTTTCGCAGGCCATCGGATGAACTCGACGCCGGGGCGGCGTGAAGTTACCACAAACCCTACCCTCTCGGCAGTCGTGGCCTTTTCTTCGGCGCGCTCTTCATGGTGAAGTAACGCCGGAAAATCCACCGAGAGGCATCACACCCACAAACATCTCGGCACAAGTGCGCGACAAATCCCCGAGCACCATCACCGGCGTTGGGGTCAGATGCCGCATTTGCACCTGTACGTCTCCAGACCTGGAAAAAGAATCGGAGACGGCGGAACAAGCCCGCCGACCGCGTAGTCGACGAAGTACACTACTTCGTTGGCCCCTCGCGGCGCCGGCCTCGAACTCGCCAGGGCGCACCTCCGGGGCCGCCCTCCACCGCGTGGCGCCGCATCATCCTCTTCACCGCTCCATCCCAGCGTCGTCATTCAGGCGCGACGGCGAACCGCCCCGCCGTCCAGCGGCCGTACCACGGCCGGCGCGCGCATCGTGAAATACGGCGACGGGGAGCGGAGAGGAAGAGCCAAGCAGGGAGAAAGCGCCGCGGGCGGAAGCCTGAGCTCTGGGCGCGAGAAGCAGCTTAAGCAATGGCAGTCCCAATCTCAGCAATGGAGAAGCGGCTACGTCCGCTGCTGCTTATAGTCTCGAGAACCCCGTGTGAGCGCCCTTCGACTCCGCCATTACGACCCTCGATTGGCGGACGGAAGTGGAGATCTCCCTCGCCACGTCTTATCCCGTGCCGATTATGACGCGCGCCCTCGTTCCCTGTAAGCCTGGTGGGCCCGCGCCTTTCGTTTCCCGAGATATGGCCCTGTTCCTGCCCGGATTCAGCCCCGGTCGAGCAACAGGCCCAGGGGCCCGCTGTTTTATCGGCGAAACGGAATGGGGAGTCCCACATTCTCGGAACATAAGGCCTCGGCCATATCAGCTCCCAGGGGCCCACTTTCTGTGCAAAAAACAACTGGCCATCGCTGTTATTCTCTAAGCGCCTGAGGCTGCGGGCGCTGCCCGGGGCGGGACGCTGCCTCGGCGCTCCAGCGCGCGGCGCCCGGGGGCGCGGAGCCGGCTCGAGCTGGCCATCACAACCACCGCATTTATGGTGAGCCGACGGGCGTGGTGACAGGCGCCGTCACCCCTGTCCACCCCACGAGACCCTGAGCAGTCAGAAGACTTTTTGATGAAGAGCTCCTTTCTTTCCCACGCTCTGGCAGTACAGTATGCTCGGTCACATTCGCACGACTTTAGCCGCCTGCAGCGGCTGCTCTCCGAGGCGACTACCCGCCGTGGCTGCACCAACTCCGGCGTGGGGTGTCACAGGCCCGACAGGGGCGACGGGACGCTCCACCAACTCCGCTGGGCGTCGCAGGCGGAGGGGCGCACAGCGAGAGTCACCGGAAAATATCTCCCTCCGCCGTACCGCACTGTGGACTCCGCTGAGCTCTATAAAGGAGGATCCATGCGCAGATGAGAGGGGGCACACAACGCTTGAGCAATAGACAACAAGGCAACCTTTACTGTTCTTCTTCCCCCCAAGTCTCCCGGTTACGCTTCCGAGCTGCCCCGGTTTACACTTGTAACACAACCATACACATTCTCCCACATAGCATACACACAGGACGTAGGGTTTACGCTCCGGACGGCCCGAACCTGTATAAATCCTCTCGCCTCCTCTGCCATGTGCCATTGTTTTCTCGTCTTCTCCAACGCCTCGTACACCTGAGAAACAGCTCCCCTGGCCGAAACCTCAAAAGGGGGGTTCCCCCGACTTCCCGCCGTCGAGGCTTCGTCCTCCGACAGATACGGTCTTCTATATTCTCTCACGCCTCACTCGCTACGGGAGCGAAGGAGCGGATCTGACGATCCGTCCGACTGTAGCCATTCTATAACACGTTATCAGCAGCTCTACCAGCTGGCACGTTAACGTTCAATCCTCTCGCGCCAATCAATCTAGTACCAAAATTGGTTGTTTTCAATTTGTAGATTGATTTTAGACTGGTGGATGCTTGTTCTTTGGTTTTTTTAAGATGCATGTTTTGTAGTAGATCTATTATTAGGCAGAAGATTTAATTTCCTACTTTTACTCTACAATAGCAGTAGATGCATCCGTTGCAATAAATTATAAATTGATCGGTTTTCTCTGTTCTGGAAGTGAACCTGGTTCCTCGCCTGGGCCCGAACGGTCG
Organism: Oryza meyeriana var. granulata; assembly: GCA_003991445.1. NCBI lineage: Eukaryota > Viridiplantae > Streptophyta > Magnoliopsida > Poales > Poaceae > Oryza > Oryza meyeriana. The sequence goes on from RYFJ01004425.1 coordinate 8,889, forward strand.
TCTTCCTCGCGTTCCCCCGCATCTCTCTGTTCTCCTCTCTCTTCAATGGATGCCACGCCGGGAGTCGCCGTCGCTGCCATGGAATCGCCCGCGCAGCTGGGTTGATCTACGCCGCATGGGCTGCCGCTTGCCCGTCGCTGCTGGAAGCGCCACCGCGGCCTTGCCGTCGGTGCCGCTACAACCCGAGACCGCCATCATCGGAAAAGCCCCAAATCCATGTTGTCACCGCTGCTGGTTTTTCGAGCCGAGGCAGGCAGCCCCGCCACCGTTGAGCCCGTGGTGGGAGGATGATGGGACGACCGGCCGCCGCTAGAAGATAGAGACTCCGCCCGCGCCCGACGCCGTGGTCGGCATACCTCCATGACGCCGCCTGTCGTAGGACCCCCCGGTACCAAGGCCCGGGTAGCCGCCACCATACAATTTCTCACCGACTCGCCTTGAAGCTATGGTTAGGAGGTCGATGGGACCGAACGGCCGCCGACTTGGATTGGGGATCCGCTGCTGACGCGTAGGTTGGATGCGAATCGGTCACCGTCGTAAAACTTCGCACAGTTGTCGACATCGAGCTCTGACTCGCAGCCGTCTTGAGGATGTGTGGGTCGTGCCGCGCGCCCGCTCCGCGCTCTTACAACGCAGTCCCGAGCCACCCACGCCGTACTGATTGATGCATGGAGCGACGCCGCTACCGCCATCTTGGCCCCCAGGCAGTCGATGGCGTCGCCAGCCAGCCTCCTCTCCATGCGCCCCTTTATCACACTGCACCACCGACAGCTGCGTCCTCCCAACTCGCCGCCGCCGTGCCCGTCCGGCGGCGCGCTAGGCAATGGGCGCCGCGTGGGTGCCGTGTGGGGATAGGGGAAACCCTATTTCCCCTTTCCCCCTCTCTCGGTCATTTAGGCCGCGCCTGGCTAGGCCGCACTAGTCGGCCCGCCCACCGCTCGACCGTTTTGCCCAACAACCGACTTGTCCACACACAAATTAATAAAAAATCCAAAAACCCATAGATAGGCCTTGAATTCGAATTCGACCCATTGGCCATTTGGACCACGTTCTATGCATGCGACCCATAAGATCGTGGCTCGACAGTGTTTTCGGCCCGATTAAATTCGGTTTTATTATAATTTGTTTTAAGTCCCTAGAAATGTTGATTTTTTCGCCGATAGTTCACTATTCATGTTCTCATGTAATATTTACAGTTTGAACTCTTAAATTTACCAAAAATTACATCAATTTATGTTTAGTGGCTATATAAACTTGCTGTGTAGCCTTTCTTTAGTTGGTTTCTTGCATGTGAGTCCTAGACTCTTTAATAACCATGTGATGGTGTTTTTAAGCATTTATTTGCTTTTGAATTTGATGCAAACTCCAAACTATATAATCTAGATATGATTCTAGGCTATTATGCTTCCATAAAAAATACTGTACATCACCTAGTCTAGTGACCCCCTCCCTTGAAGCATTATTTGGGTTTATTTTTTTCTTGCATGTGTGATATTTTTCTGTGGGCATAAATTATTAATTTAATGCCCATAAGGCCAATAAAAATCACAGAAAATCGTAAATGCAAGATAAATTCCGGGAAAATACAGTAATTACATACGACTATGTTACATTTTCTATGATGTTGTTTTCATACAAGTTAACCCGGTGTAGGTTTTTACATGAAAATAGGCCATGTCTGATGCAGATTTCAACAAGAGAGAGACTCCCGTTTTCTCCCCGTTAATGGGGGCGAACTACCAGACTAGGCCATGGACTGTGAAATCCACCTTTCCGCGATGAGCTATATGAGGCCATCCATCGCAAGGGGCTGGTGTAACTCCCGCTTCCGGTCCGCAAAGCGGCAAGGCACTTGCGTTCATCAGGAAGCACATTGAATGAGGATCTCAAGGCTGAATACCTTGAGCTACGTGTACCTCTCATGTTGTGGGAGGGCCCTGAGGGACCGCTACACCCCGAGAAAATTGCCATTCTCCCAAAGGCTAGAGCAGACTGGGCTCAACTTCGGTTCTGTTGATTTCAAACCGTGGAGAGCTACACCAGTGCCGTGCACTGCATCGTCAGTCATCTTCGCTTCTATAACTAGGTGGTGACGAACGCGGATATGATTAGAAGACTCTTGACACTTTCACACCTCAAAAAACTCAATGATGCAAGAGTAGTACACGAGGCAAGTACGTTGAAGTACTCAAAGCTTATCCAGTTGTTGTTGAAACGCTGAAGTCCACAACAAACTTTTAATGGCCAACTACCAACGCTCGTCCTGTGTTGGTTCACAGCTATTCCAGAGCTGCTACACGTTTCCATCAGAAGGGTCAAAGTTCTGGACAGGGTTCTTTCAAGGGGAAGGGACCGAGAATCGCATACTGCCAAATGGAGCCGAGGTTCAAGAAGGCCGCCAACCGGGGCAAGAAAACCCCGTAGCCGCAAGAGGCGCAAGGCCAATGCTGGTGCTTACTGGAGGATCTTAGCAAGGTGGTGAGGGTTGTTTCAAATGTGACTCACGAAGCATTGGAAGCGCGTAACTGCACAAATATAGAACCTCATCTCGTTGAGATATACCAGGACTGAAGAAGAGCCAAGGCCCAGATCTCACTTTGTCCAGGTGCCAATGACCAGTGAGAAGCCTACTCTAAGGAACCTACTGCCAGTTCCTAAGGAGTCTCATTACTATACTGCTGCTGATGGTGCTGCCATGGATGTTGATCCCCAAGGCTGCTGTAGATGCTGATTGTCGGCCTTGGGATAGACTATGGAGGACATCGGGGACTTCGACATGGAGGGTGACGACCCTCTTGAGTGATGACTAGGAGGATGTATATGGAGAATGTAGTAAGTTCCCAAGTTATCAGTCATGAGTCTTATGTCTAGGTTATCATTTTGGTCAATGTAATCTTTTCTTTTTTAGCAGAACAATGATCGTTTATGTAATAAAGAATGTTATGCATCCTGGTCAGAGTGTTTAGGATGGTCCTTCTACATTAATAAAGTTTTCCCTGTTGAGTTATATTGCCTTATCTTGTTCTATGTTCTTGCTTTTCACTTCATTGATAATGAACTAAATCAATATAATCTCTCATATAGAAAACAAGCATAGTCGATTTCAATGAAACCCGGACATGCTTGGGGTTCGACAGGCGTGGCAACACCACTCGATACTACGGGAGACTAAGTACTTAACGACATTACGTAAACGGGTAAGAGCATCCTTACCATTGCTGGAAGTAATGGTCGCATAGTTGGCTCAGGGCGAGCCACTGTCATCCTCCCTAGGGTACAAAGCTTCATTGAAGAAGCGCTCCTATACCAATACAAGTACTAACGCACGCTCCTTACTTTTAAGATATTCGACGTTGCGGCTACCACCTCACCACAACATGTGAAGAAGAGGATGAATTTCTCTTCATACATTGTCTAAGGACAACGAGACCACAGTGGTTGAGAAGATGTCAGGTGAGCTCTAAATGGATTGTACTATACTAAAATAAAACCCCCAAACGAATATGTTGCGAGCAGACAATCTATAAGAACCCAGAGTCTTTTAAGATATGGCATGAGAGATTAGTAATCCTGGATTGACTATGATGCGGAAAATAGTCACTAGCTCGCTAGGTCATGACATAAATACTAAAACTTCCCCAAGAGTTTGTGTGTCCTGCTTGTGCAACGGGAAAACTGATCATTCGACCATCCTTTGAAGAGTTGAGGGTCGAAACCCCTACCGGTTCTTGGAAAAGAATCCAAGGATATTGTGATCCATATACTCTTGGTCTGGCCATTCAGATATTTCATGGTGTTGATTGACGTCTCTACAAAGGTGAGCCACGTATGCTTGGCTGTCTAAGAGGAATCACTCTTTTGCCAGATTTATCGCGTAGATCATTTATTTGAGTACGGAGTTCCTCGAGATCGTAGTATCGTGTCCAAAACGATTCGGATGGATAATATAGGTGAATTCAAATCAAAGCATTCAATAACTATTGTATGGCCTTAGGCATTAATTAGAGTATTCTGTTACTCATATTCACACTCAAAACGGTCTTGCTGAGTCGTTGATAAAAAGAATCAAGTTAATTGCTAGACTATTGCTACAGGGTAGCAATTTGCCTACTACATGTTGGGGCCATGCAGCATTGCACGCTGCAACTAATCCAGTATAGACCATCTGTATATCACTCTGCCTCACCCATCAACTGGACATGTCAAGAACCGGTGGTTTCCCATCTGCGTAAGTTCGGCCTGTGCTGTGTATGTGCCGTCTCACACCCTAGCCATACGACTATGGACCGCACGTAAGGTAGAGGTCTATGTGGGTTATGAGTCTCCGTCCATAATCTACTACTTGGAGCCTAAAACTGAGAATCTATTTACGGCTCGGTACGCTGATTGCATCTTCGATGAAGAGCATTTTCCGATATTAGGGGGACGAAAGTACCTCAACTCTAAATAATGCCGTGAAATAGAATGGAACTCGAGCAGTATCCATACTCTTGACCCGCGTTCGCCAAAGCATTGAACGGAAGTTCAACATATCACAGACCTTCAAAACTTAGCTAATGATCTGCCAGGACGCTTTCATTGATCTAAGAGGAGTGTCAAGTCGCGCATATCCCTGCAGCAAATATTTACCAAAGTGAGTGGAGATACTGTCACGCCCAGAAATCACCGAATTGCCAAGTCTTAATTTGTGCAATAAATCCTGTCCAGGAATCAGCCGAGGTACACAAATTGACAATTTGATAAACATAACCAAAACGAAATAACGATAAATACTTACAACAGAGGCACTTAGTCCTCACACGACAGAAGAAAACAGCAGCGGAACGACAACTAGCGTAGCTTCAGCTCCAAGCCACAGGCAGCTTCAACTGGGTATAAGCCCAAACACCATCTTCTCCTCCACGCAAAGCTTCACTCTAAAGATTGCAATAATGCAAGACTGTGTACCACCCACCGTACTCAACAAGCCACACTAGGAATGCAATGTAATGCAACAGGATACCAAAGCGGAAAGCATAATATGGCTTATTTGCGTAAACAACATTTAAACATTACATTCGAAATCATTAAAATAGTATAGTTTAATTATTAATCAGTATTGAATCAACCACTGAACAGCACTCCAACGCAGTTCAGGCCCAAACCAAAACTTCTCCAAACAGAAGCTATCCATATTCCATTATTTATTTTCATTAATGGTAGTGGGACTAATCACAGAAACATTGCTAGCCGCTCATTAACCGCAGCACGCTATTCGAATAGTTTTACTCTGGCCAGAGATATACCAATTTACCCACAAAACACAATCTCAACATCATGTCAGCCATTGCGTATGCGATACTCGAAAGTACTCCCGAATAGAGATTGTGATAGAACCCTCCACATGTAATCCGCACAACAAGGAAGCCACCCGCTGGACCACCAGTTTCCGGCCAGAACTGATCGGGTTATGAGTTGGGAAACGATCCAACGCCCAGACATGACTTATTGAGCAGCCATGGTGGTCTTATTGACACAGCCACAACACACCATGTGGACCTCGAGTTGAACGTACTACACATTAGATCCTACCATTACCCATGCTGGCTTGTGGTTAGCACGAATATTGCTCGCAATAGTAATCCGCCGAACAGTCCTTAACTGTCATGAGCACCGCTAGCAACATTCCAACCTGGTGCTCACAACCCACCATCAATCAGTTTTAGTTGACATAATTAATTAATCAACTATGACTCACAGTCGTGAAAATATAGCCATAATCCATAATTAGTCAAATGAGTCATTAATTACCCACATAAAATGACACTATAGTTTCTAGGATGCTAAGCAAAATCCTAAATAATCTAGCCAGATAAATAATTAAACATCTAGCTAGTCAATATTATTACCCGAGGTATCAAGGTACAGATATCAACATCAAAATGTCCATAATTATCAATGATATTGGATAATAAGTAAATACCCACAATAATGTCATTCGAAACATTTCATGCAATAACTTTAAAATAAAATAGTTTCACAACTGGGATCAACATGCTCAAGGAGATTGTCGTGTGACTTGCTTGCGATCGCAAAAAAGTCTTCAAATAATCTTCCGAACTCCTTCCGCAGATCCGAAGTCTTCGAATCGAAGATAGTACGCAACTACACGTAAAACGATAAAAATCCTAAGAAACTCCAAATAAAACAATACATAAAAATACATAAACAAGTAATTTGATTAGATAATTTAGGAAGAATAACGGGTCGATTCGGACTTCAAATGGAAAAGATATGGCTTTTGGAAGACTTGAATCCAGAATGAATCCGAAAAGAATTGGAAAGAATATTCTCAAGAATATTCTCTGAATTTTCGATTAGAATAAATTATTTAGATAAATGCTGAATATGGGATCCATGATCAGTGAGCAGGCAGCGGTGACTTGGTTTATGGATTAGAATAGGAGGAAGCCGATGGAATGCTGAGGTGGATAGGGCTGAATGGTAACTGGATTGCGACATATGATCCAACCCGACGCTGGGATCGCTTAGAATTTTATGTGGATTGACGGCCCGAATTAGGTCTCAAAGGTTAGACGACCGGGATGGCTTGAAGATATATTCGCTGGGTCCATGCAGAGTGGCACGCCTGAGCCAATCGAGCTCGGCCGTCCAAGGCGCAGCACGGGAAGACACGCCCGCAACGGCCGGGGGTTCGACAATGACCGCGATTGATAGTGCCACGACGCGATGCCGTGGCGAGCCGAAACCGACCAGAGATGGGCAATGCCAAATGTGTCGTCGGCCTGGGTGGACGAGGAGGGATGCGGCGTGCAAGTCCGGCAAGCAGGTTCCGCGCAGCGGCAGCGCAACGACGACGGCTCGGACGGTGAATCGACAACCAAAAGACGACAGCCTGTGCACGGGAACAGGAGGGGTGGCGACCTAGGCCAACACAACGGCGCGGCAGCGCCGGGGAGAACGACGATGGCGGAACCACGGCGACGACAACGACGAACATGGAAAAAGACGAAGGCGCCGGATGTAGATGGAGACGGCGATGACTGTCTGGCAACGCGCGCGGCACGGGGCAGCGCGTGGAGCAGGCACAGCGGTTGGCGGCTCAGGCATGGCGTCGCGGCATGCAGCAAGGCGACACGACGACGGTGGCTCCTCGGCGAGCAGGCGGTGGCTATGGCGAAGAAAGCGAGTGTGAGCGCGTCATCGGCCTCGGACGACGGACGGGCAGCAAGACGCCGAGGCGACGCCGGAGTGGAGGGAGATGAGGCAAGGAGGCGCAGCCTTCGGGGCTCACCGAGACCGGAGGACGGTGTTCGCGGCACGCAGCATGGCAAAGGCAGTCGCGAGGCACGAGCAGAAAGCGAACGCGCAGATGGGGAAGACATTCTAGGGCGAGCACTACCGGTACTGGAGAAACGGCGTAACGGGCATAGACGACGACGACGACAACAGGCAGAGGAGGAGGGAGGCGGCTACGAGGATGCTTGTAACGCCGCTGAAATCGTCTTAATTAAAAATTATCGGGGTAAATGGAAATACAAGAACCACACTAGAAAAATCTTTGTTTGAGAAAAGAGTTTGAATAAAATTTTGAAATCTCCAATATTAAAAATCCCGAGTTTAAATTCTCTTTAAATAAATACTTGGATGCTTTTATATATCCAGGGGTTTTTGTCGGAGTATTTTAAGCATTAAGTATTTACAATAATAAATTTCCTTCGTGTTCATGGTGCATTTACTTCTGGTAAATTCCCCGTGATTTAATAAACTCTCTGAAATTTCTTGATTTTTCGGAAAAAGCTACAGAATTAATTTTAATACTATAAAGATCACTAAAGTAAAGATTAATTAAATATAAAATAAATTCCTTTTCCTTTCCCCCTGTTCGGGTCGTTCTAATTCAGTCCTTTGAAGTCTCCCCCCGTTCATGTGAACTCTGACTCCCTTTTCTGCTAGGGTTTGTGTCGTTCCCAGATCCCTAAAGTCACCTCAAAAATCTAAATTCGGAGAGTTACCGGGATTTATCATTTTTTTGAACAACTCTAGAACTCTTTTGGACTCCCAATTCGAGATCCTTTGTATTCGAAACATCTATATTCCCCTTTGAGATAAATTCCCATTCCTTTGCTTGGGTCGTTCTCTATCAAATCCCTTTGTACCTTTCTCGGGTTTCGTCGTTTCCGAATCTTTGATTCTCCAAAAGGTCGACTCCAGGCAAAATCCCCTAAGTTTCAAAATCTGACAGACTCGGATTTATTCATTTCCCTTTTATCGAATAAAATCCAAATCCTCAAAATTCCGTATATTTCTACAAATCTTTCAATTCAGAAATATATCTCGAATTTATAAATTCCAATTTTCCAAATTGGAATTTTATCAGAAGACCCCTCCTTTTTCCTCCTTTCCTTCCTTTTTCCCCCTCTTTCTTTCTTTCCCTTTCTTTTTTCTCCCTCCTGTTTATCTCCTCCTTTCTTCTTTGCTCTCTCTCTCTCTCTGCATCTGCCGCTGGGAGGCCATGGCTGGCCGAAGCCCGAGCTCCCCTGGCGAGCTCCCCCTCGGCCCCTCAGACCTCGCGCCTGCCTCCCTCTGGCCCAGCCGCCCCAGCCCCGGCCCGCTGCACGCGCCGCCACCGCCGCCCCGCCCACCGCCCGCCGCCTCTGCGCTTCCTTCCCGCAACCGCCGCCGCGGAATCCGCCGGCCACCGCCGAACCCGCTGCCGCCCCGTATATATGCCTCAGCCCCGCCAGCCCTGTGCCCTAGCCGGCTCTTGCCCCCTCTCACGCCGCCAGGCTGCCGCCGCCCCCGAATGGCAGGGCGCCGCCGCCACCCCGTCGTGCCGCACCCCCTCTACACCTGCCGCCCCGCTGCGCCCTGCGCTGCTCCCAGCCGTCGCCGCCCTGCCCTCTGCTGCCTCCGCCGGAGCCGCTGCCTCTTCCGCTCTAGCCCGTCGCCTGCGGAGCCGCCCCTGTTTCTCATCTGCCACCGTCGCTGTCCCTTCCGACTCCGGCCGTCGCTGGCGGCCCCAAGCCGTCGTCGCCGTCGTCTCTTCACGGTGAGCATCCTCGTAGCCGCCTCCCTCCTCCTCTGCCTGTTTCGCCGTCGTCGTCGTCTTCGATCCCCGCCCTGGTTGCAAACTCCAGACCTGCCGTCGCCATCTTCGTCTCTGCCCACGTCGGCAAGCAATCGGTGCCGTCGCCTCCCCTCGGCTTCGTCGTCGTCTGGACATCGCCGGCCGGTCGTCGTCTTCGATCCCCACCTCGGTGAGCCCGTTATGCCGAAGCATGCTCGCCGCCTCCTCCCTCTCTCCTCTGGAACCCCGTTTGCTCCCTGCCCACTTGTTGCTTAGCTTCGCCGGTCCCTTTGTGTTCAGCCGCCTGCGCTTCAAGCCGCTGCCTGGCTCTGCCCTCGCCGCCCCTTGCCCTGCCGGTTTGCGTGTGTCGCCGTCATCGTCTTTGATCTCCACCGTCCTTTTTCCTGTTTCTCCAAAGCTTGAACCGTCGCTGCTCGAAAGCTCCAACCCGCTGCCAACGCCGTGTCCCTCTTGCTTGCCGTGGCCGACGCCGTCTCCCCTTGGTGGTTGCCCCTTCCCCTCCCCAGATCGCTGTCCATCGTCACCCAGTCGTCCTGCCGCCGCTCTGCTACGCCTCTGCATGCCCAGCCATCAGTGCCCTTGCCTGCGCCGTCGCCTGTGAGGCCTGCGCTGTCCGCTGTACCAGCTTGCCGGCCCTGTTGTGCTGTGCTGCCACCATCGTCGCCTTGTCGCCTTCGTTTCTCCTCTCACTGCGTGAAAAGCCGGGGGGAGGGGCTCCCCGGCGCCATGCCTGTTCTGCTTCCGCTAGCCGCCATGTGGTCGTCATCGCCGCCGTGTCACCCATTCTCCTGCGGACGCGCGGTTGCCGTCGGCTAGCCGTGTCTCCTATGGTCGGTCAATCAAAACTCCCGCTGCCAAATGCCGTCGCCGTGCCGGTGGCACCGTACGCGGTCTGTCATCGTCCTCATCACCTCTGTATGCTTCGTGCCGATCGAACCTCACCCCGCTGGACCCTCGACCGCCCGATTCCCCAAAGTCAAAGACCGTCACCGAGATCTCCGTTGAAAACCATCAGTCCATTCAAGCTATCCCAATCAACTTCGAGGTTGCTCTCTGTCGAGAGCGATCTCATTCATTGGGATCCCCTTATTATCTAACCTCTTCGCCACATCACGCCACCACATCAATCCACCCTCTTTCCAAGACTCGTATAATCGTGAGACATGCCTATTACTGTATGCCTCACTCCAGTATTCCAACAAAAATAATACCTATATTCTAATCCGGAAGACCCGGTGAATGTTTGAGGAATATTCCTTTTCCAATTTCCTTCGGAAATTATTCCGAATTCATATTCTAAAAGCCGTATCTTTCTCACCTGAACTCCGATTCGGACCCGTTTCTTCCTAAATTTCATTTAAAATCATAATTTACTGTTTTATGTATTTTATGTATTGTTTATTAGGTTCTTAGGATTATTATTGTTTACGTGTAGTTACGTATATCGTCGATTCGGAAGACTGCAGAGTCTGCGAAGAGTTCGAAGATTAATTAAGACGTTTTGCCGATTGCAAGGCCAAGTCACACGACAATCTCCCTGAGCATGTTGATCCCATTGTGAAAGTATTGTATTTAGAAGTTATCCCATGACATGAATATGCTTTTGAATGTCATTATATGTATTATTTACTCATCTCTATGATCTTGATATTATGGCCATCTCGATATGGATTTACCTCCAACCTTGATACCCCGGTAATAATATTGACTAGCTAGATGTTTTAATATTTATCTGGCTAGATTATTTAGGAGTTGCTTAGCCATGGCCTAGAAAATCTGTAGTGTCATTTTATATGGCGAAACTATTATTCATTCTGATTATTAATGATTGATGGTGATATTCACGACGCTTGGTCGTGGTTGATTAATTAACTATATCAACTAAAAAACTTGACTGAATGGTGGGTTGTGAGGCACCAGGGTTGGAATGTTGCTAGCGGTGCTTCCACATGACAATTAAGGACCGTTCGCGGACTACTTGTTGCGAAGCAACACTCGTGCTAACCACAAGCTAGTATGGGCTAGCAGGAGTTTGAGTGTCTGCCGAGTTCAATAGGAGCACCAGGGTGTGTTTTGTGGCTGTATAAGTCCACACATGGCAGTGCCCAATAGCCATGCTTCGGCGCGTCGGACCGTCTTGCGAGGAGGTATTTGATCACACCTACCGGAACCGGAGGTTCGGCGGGAGGCTCTCCTATTGTGCGGTTACATGAATGATCCTGTCACAATTCCTTCCAAGGTACCGTGGTGTACTTAGAGCGCACATTGATGTGTTGACGTACCGTGGTGTATCGAGGGGCACAGTGATTGTGTGTGGAGTTATGTCTTGTGGGTAAATTGGACATCTCTGGCCAGAGTAAAAACTATCTCGAATAGCCGTGCCCACGGTTAAGGGCGAGCCTAGCAATGTTTCTTGTATTACGTCTCACACTACTCATTAATAGAAATAAATGATGGAATATTGATAGCTCCTGGTTGGAGAAGTTATGGTTTGGGCCTGAACTGCGTTGGAGCGTTGTTCAGTGGTTGATTCAATACTGATTAACAATTAAAACTAAATGTTTGTTAATGATTTCGAATGCAAATGTTTTAAATGCGGTTTTATGCAAAATAAAGCCATATTATGCCATTTCTTTGGTATCCTGTTGCATTACATTTGCTTGCCCTAGTGTGGCTTGTTGAGTACTGTGGGTGGTACTCAGTCTTGCATATTGCAATCTTTAGAGTGAAGCTTTCCGAGGGAGGAGAAGTTTGGTGTTTGCTTATACCCCAGTTGAGCTGCCTGTGGCTTGGTGCTGAAGCTACGCTAGTTGCCGTTCCGCTGCTGTTTTCGTCCTGTGTGAGGACTAAGTGCCTCTGTTGTAAGTATTTATGCGTTATTTCGTTTTGGTTATGTTTATCAAACTGTCCAATTTGTGTACCTCGGCTGACTTCCTGGACGAGGATTTATTGCACAAATTAGCTTTGGAAATTCTGGTGAAATTTCTGGGCGTGACACCCATGCTCACCAGCGGCGGGGGTTGCTCTGGCCACAGAGGCGACGATGCGACGGCTGCACCCGTGAAGGTGACGCTGGACAGCAGGGCGCTTGCAGGCGGGGCACTGGAAGCAGGGCAGCGCTCGGGGGAAGCAGGAGCAGGGCCAGCGCGGCGCTTCTGTTGGCGGCGGGCACGGCGGGCAGGGGGCGCCATGCAGGGGCGACGACGGCCTGGCGAAAGGCGGCTCCGCTTGATGCAGAAGCGGGAGCGCGGCGTATACGGCGCTGCAGGGAGAGCGCGACGGCCGCAACAGGGAGCAGCAGAGGCGGCGCGACTAGTGGGCAGCGGCGGCTAGGCACGCACAGCGCGTGGCGGCTGGCCTTATAGGGAGAGGATTCCGGGTAGCACGGGCGACGGCGCGCGCGGATTGCGGCACGGCAGGCGGCGCGGAGAGGAGGCGCAGGCCGCTGGCTTGGCCGGGCAGCGGTCGGGGCGCGGCAAGCGAGGCGGCGGTGGTTAGGCCGAGCGCAAAGGCCGGGCCTGGAGGAGCCGCCCGAGGGGGCTTGGCACGGGCAGCTCGGGGTTGGAGCAGGCCGGCTCGGCTGACGTAGAGAGAGACAGAGAAGGAGAGAATACGAGAAGAAAGAGGAGCCAAGGAGCAAGAAGGTAAACAGGGAAAAGGGAAAAAAGGATAAAGGGAAAATAAAAGAGGAAAGGGAAAAAAAGGAGAGGGGTTTTCCTAGACTATTTTTGGAACTCGGGATTAACGAGACATTTTTCAGAATTGGAATATTTATTTAGAATAGAGGAGACCAAGGGGGTTTTAGGATGAAACGACTATTCTGAATATTGAGGGTATATAATTCATACATATATATACATAGGTATAACTATATATATCGGGAATTCGAACAGTATTTGGAAGTAAATAGAAAACAGAATATATGATGGGGATCCGAAAGACGGAATATATTGTGGGATTCGGAGAACACGGTGGAGGAGATTAGGAAACGGAATATACTCTGAGAGGTTCGGGAAACAAACGGGTATTTTATCAGGGAGTTGGGGAAACGGATCTCGGAATAATTCGGGAATCCGATAAAATTGGAAATTATTTTGGCAGAGATCAATAGTTCGGATTATTCGAGCATAATTGAACTTCCCAAGATATGGATATTTTGGAGATGCGGGAAATTATAATATTTTCCCGGGAACTGGAAAATGGAATATTCCGAATAAAATATTTTGGGATTAGGTTATTGACAAGGGTGTTTTATTGGGACTGGAATTTGGAGAAATCTCAGACGATTGGAGATTTGGATTCATTTTGACAAAAAAAAAGAGTTTAAGGGAATGTCGGCGAAATGGGATAGGGGCCCACATACCCTGGGGACGCGTGGGTCATCGGCCAAGTCAGTTCCCCGAGGCCATCTAGCCTTCGGTCCCGGGGCGCCGCGCCCTAATCGGCCCCGGGCACGACCCCCAGGGGGGGGGGCCGGGGGGGGGCCCTCGCCTCTGGCCCTGGGCACATCCCGGGCGCCCTCGCCTTTGCCCCGGGCACGACCCCGGGGCGCTGACCCTGCCCGGGCACGACCCCGGGCGGCCTCGCCTCTGGCCCGGCACGTCCCCGGGGCGCATGACCCTACTCGGCCCCGGGCTCGTTCCCGGGGCGCCGTCCCCACCGGTTTCGGCCCGAGGCTCTTGGCCTCAGGGCCCGTACCTTGCCTCCGGGCGCCATCGTCTCACTCCCTGCCGGGCCCACATGGTCAGTCTCCGGCAAGGATCGATGACAGCTCTCCAAATATTCAGAGCATTAATGATGAGGCGACGGGGCACGTTGCCCCTATCGTCCGCTCCGCCACGCGTAAGTGTCTCAGGACGACCCCCCGTGGACAGCTGACTGCTGTCGGAGGCCTTTTGACTTCTGTGGCAAGGGCGTGCGGCCAAAGTCAAGCAGTCAGAGATGCTTGACTTCGGCAGTGTGCCCGTCACAATCCCGTAGCGTCCTCAGACTCCCGCCCGCCGTATACCAACTCCAGCGTGGGTTCGGCAGGCGGACTGGTCCAGCAAGCGACAGCAGGCGGACACGCTCGTCAAGACAGCGACAAGACAGCGATAAGACAAGCCATACCTGCTCTCTCATGTAGCTCTCTCTCCCTATCAGCATGTATCTTGGCACTGTGCAATCTCCTTGCTCTATAAAAGGAGGACCAAGCCAAGGCCGAAGGGGACAGAGGCTTCCCGGTCCTCTAACTCTCTGCCCTGCACCCCCGAGCTCACTCTCTAACCACTGTTCTTCTTCTCCGGCTCCGGCCGCGTGCTGAGCTCATCTTGTACACAGCAAACCACATCATCTCCACATAGCATACACACAGGAGTAGGGTATTACGCTTCCGAGTGGCCTGAACCTGTCTAAATCCTCCTGTCCCTTGTATGCTATCCCTTCTTCCATCGTTCAACCCTTCTTCCACCGGACGCCGCATTCACCTGAGAACTACTCCCCTGGCCGAATCTCAAAGGGGGGTCTCCGGACTTCCCGCCGTCGAGGTTTCATCCCCCGACAGGGAATATCTGGGATTTATCTCAAAGGGACGTATAGATATTTCGAATACAAAGGATCTCGAATTGGGAGTCCAAAAGAGTTCTAGGATTTCAAAGATGAATAAATCTGGTAACTCCAAATTTAGGTTTTTGAGGTGACTTTAGGGTTCTAGGAACGACACAAAACCCTAGAGGAAAAAGGGAGTCAGAGTTCACGATGAACGGGGAGACTTCAAAGGACTGAATCAGAAACGACCCAAACAGGGGAAAAGAAAAAGGAATTTATTTATATTTAATTACTTTACTTTAGTGATCTTTATAGCATTAAAATTAATTCTGTAGCTCCAAAAAATCCAAGAAAATTTTAGAGAGTTTATTAAATCACGGGGAATTTACCAGAAGTAAATACCACCACGAAACACGAAGAATTTATTATTATAAATACTCAAACGCTTAAATACTGTCGATAAAACCCCCTGGAATATAAAAGAGCATCCAGTATTTATTTAAAGATTTAAACTCGGGATTTTTAATATTGGAAATTTCAAAATTTTATTCAAACTCTTTTCTCAAACAAAAATTTCTAGTGTATTCCTTGTTTTCCATTTACCACGATAATTTTTATTAAGACGATTTTCAGGGCGTTACAGATACCCATGGAGAGAGACTCTACTCCAGCCCCTAAACCTAGGAAGAGGGGGAGAAACCCGGATGGTCCGACTCAGGCTAAGCGGAGACGTCTGCAAGAGCTGAATACGGAGCCGCCTATATCATACTCCCATTCAGTAGTCTCTAAGGAGACCAGTCCAAGGGATGGACGCCAGAAGGGTAGAGGCCCTAATGGACTAACACGCACACCTAGTCCTACTGGCGAATCGGAACCCTCTCCTATTTTGGGAAACCAGGATGAGGAAATAAATGAGGAAATTGTCACAAACTATGCTGTTTCAGGAGAATTGTATGACCGGAAGACTACACATGTCGACATAAATTTTGTTTCTAAAATCGTTAACATAATGGATCATGATCATGAACCTAAGTCCATGGCAGTGTGCCGTAAGCGCTCGGATTGGGTCAAATGGAAAGAAGCGATAGAGACGGAATTACACTCGCTTGCTAAGAGGCGTGTCTTTGGGCCGGTAAGCCTGACGCCGCCCACTGTGCGCCCTGTTGGGTACAAGTGGGTTTTCGTCCAGAAGCAGAACGAAAACAATGAAATAGTGAGATACAAAGTGAGGCTTGTAGTGTGAAATTGGAGAGGTCGTTGTATGGGTTAAAACAGTCTGGTTATATGTGATACAACCGGCTAAGTGATTTCCTTCTAGGGAAAGGATATGTCAATAGTGAGGATTGTCCCTACGTGTTTATCAGAAAGTCCCAGAGAGGTTTCTGTATCATCTCAGTCTATGTCGATGATTTGAACATTATTGGCCACGTAGAGGATATTGAGGAGGTGGCTACCTATCTCAAGACGGAGTTTGAGATGAAAGACTTCGTCAGACCAAGTTTTGCTTGGGCCTACAGGTCGAGCATCTCCCTAGCGGGATCTTAGTGCACCAGTCGACCTATACTAGAAAAGTCCTTGAGAGATTTAACATGTCAAAGGCTCATTGTAACGCCCAGAAATTCGCACCGAAATTCTGAACATTAATGTGTAATAAATCCCTGCCCAGGAAAGCCAGGGTACACAAACCAAGTTGCCATACAGAGAGTCTTACAAACAGAGTAAAGTGTATATTACATAAATGCAGCGGAAAAAGGTAAAACGGAGTCTATGAACATCTGGCCAAGCAGCCGATTCCATTCCCACAGGCACCTTGACGGCGGAGCCAGCCTAATCCTCAGAACGTTCCTCGTCAGACGCGTTCTCCAACACTGGGGGGAAAAATGGAGCAAGGCTGAGTACCACCCACAGTACTCAACAAATCACACCCACAAATATGCAAATGCACAGGGTACAAAAATGGGACAGGGTTTATTTGCGGAAAAGCAGTTGCAAAAGGGAGTAGTTCGCAAACAGTAAAAAGTTGATTTAATTAACAATATTAACTTCCATTGATTAACGTTACACCACGTTAACCAGGCCCAACCATTCCCAACCGATTGACGCTAAACCACGTCAACCAGTCTCCACTGATGAACGCTACTCCACGTTCACCAGACACCTCCGGGTACCATTACACCACGTTACCCGGACTCCACTAAATAACGCTACACCACGTTAACCAGTCACCACCGGACAACGTATCACGCTGACCAGCTTTTCCCGACCAACGCTAAACCACGTTGACCAGGCCGCGCTGATGGAAGTTACACCACATCCACCAGGCGTAACTGATGAGAGTTAAACCACACTCACCAGTCTCCACTGATTAGCGTTAAACCACGCTAACCGGTCACCCCCGATCAGCTCAACCACGCTGACCGGACACAACACCTTCCACAACACCAGTTTGATAAAACCAGATTAATTATCTAGGGTGAGACTAATCACGGTGAGTCTTGGCCAATGAGCCCATAACCGCGGGCGCGGCTATTCGAATAGATTTACTCTGATCAGAGGTGTACAACTTTACCCACAAGACACAGCCTCACACACGTTTCCGTGCGTCGATGTGTCACCACGACACCCCGCAAGAGGCTGTGACAGGACCGTTCACGCAACCTCTCCCTAACCATCCACACCACGCTGAGGTTGCACCTGCCGACAGGGCACGCCATATTGGCCAGGCTACCCCCCTTGCGCCACGGTGAATCCGGCAGCCGATCAACCCTACCCCGGGCCGACCCAACTCCATCTCTTCCACCCTCTTCTTCGGTGCCTAGGAGAGGAAGAAGAAACGCTTCAAGCCCAGCCGTTGCCCACGCTGGCTTGTGGAAAGTACGGGAAGTTGCCCAAGTGGTTCCCGCGAACCGGTCCTTAATTGCCATGGGTGTGACAAGCAAAACCATACACCCACAGCCCACCATTTAGGTCAAAATTTTAGGAATTTAACAACAGCCTATCCAAGGTTCCATTTTTTCGACATTGAGTCGAATCATATAAAAAGACATTATTTAATTCCCAGGTGAGCTATGTTGCTAAGCATGGCTAAGCATCCTAGGGATTATAATCTACTCATATTATTACCCAGGTGACAAGGATTTAGTCATCAAAACTAAGGCTTCATCCTGACATTGTATAGGCAATACCAATCCACATGAATTATTGAAATAATGCAGTTTATTTGCGTAAACAAAACAATTTAACGAAAAATGGGTACAAATTGATCAAAGTATCAGTGCGACTTGCCTTGCTCCGGCTCAAGGTATTCGGCTACGATCTCGAAATACGCAGGGGAATTACCGGCGTCGGATTCTACAACAAACAATGCATAAACAATTAAAAACAGTACATGGAGTTGACAAACATGGGCTGAAAGTATTATTAATGGATTCTCGGCATTTTTCTGGATTTAATGAAATTTGAATGGACTTAATCCGAGTTTGCATGAAATAGTTATGATTTATTGAATTTTACTGCTATTTTCAGAGTGAATATAATTAACCAGCGATTTAATGCGCATTAACCGATTTACAGACGTCACCGGAGGGGAGGGGGAGGTGACGGCGCACAGAGGCGGGCGCACCACGCGGCGCCACCGCGGGCAACCACGCGGGCGAGCGAGCGGGCGGCCCCGATCTGCCACCCGGCAGATCGGACGGCCCCGGGGAGCGGCGGCCGAAGCCAGCCGTCCCGAGCGGGAGGCAGCGGCGCGCACGCGACCCGATGGTCGTCGGCGGCAACCACCCGGCGCGGCGACGACCACACGGAGGGGCGGAAATGAACGGGAAAACGGAGGGGGTTCTCACCGGCGGCTCGCGACGGCGAGCGACGGCACGAAGACGACGGTGGCGACGAAAAGGCGGCGGCGGCCTCGGGACGACGTCGGCGACGGAGCTCCGACGGCGGGGAACGGGCGAGAGGCGGCTGCCGAGGTGTCCTGGAGGATGAGGAGGACGGGAGAGGAGTTAGAGCGGAGAATGGAGACACGGCGCGGCGGGAATCACCGGCCGGAAAGGAGGCGGAGGGCCGATACTCACCGTGCGCGCGGGCGAGGCGGTCCGGCGAGCTTCGGCTTCAACGGAGTGGCGGCCGAGGTGCGGCGCGGCGCGGTGGAGGTGCAGGCGGTGGCGGAGTCGCCTGGCGGCGTCCGGAACGGCGGCGAGCGGCGACCGGAAGCGGCGAAAGACGGTGGAGCTCGGGTGCGCGGTGGCGACGGGGTTCTGGGACACTGGAAAGCTCGGCGTGTTTGGCAAAAGATGGAGGAGAGGGTGGAGATGGTTTTTATACAGTCGGCCGGGAGAGATCGAGGCCGAACGGCTCCAATCGTGCACGAGTGAGTGGGTCACGGCGTGGAGATCGTGCGCGTGGTTCACGGGAGAGAGGGGACGTGGACGCCGGAGAACTCGGGGGAGTGGGGCGGACTCGGTCCGCGACCGTTTGAACGAGTGCGAGCGCGCGGGGGATGAGGCGCCGGATCGGAGGGCTCCGGGGATTTTCCCCTCCGCCCGATTCGGACGGAGGAGGACGATGATGCTGACAGGCGGGCCCGGCCTGTCAGCGGGTGCGTGGGCGCGGGTGCGAGCGAGGGCGCGGGAGCGCGGGGCGCGGGCAAGGGAGAGGGCACGGGCACGAGCACGCGGGCACGGCACGAGGGTGATGGCGCGGGCACGGGCACAGGGTGCAGGGCGCGGGCGCAGGGCGAGGGCGCGAGCGCGCGGAGGAGAAGGCCGGGGAGGAAACCGGCCTGCGGCATAGTGCTGGGCCGGCGGCCCAGCGATGGAGAAAAAGAGGAAACAGAGAAAACGGAAGGGAAAAGAAAAGGAAAAAGATTTCCAGGACGATTTAAATTCCAATAAGCGTATTTAATTTATTTAAAAATAGTTCCTGTGCTCTGAAAATTCCACTAAAAATCCAGTTAATGTGTTTTGGCACAGAGAATACAAGAAAAATATTCCCGGCAACGATAAATTATTATTTGCGTTTTACACCTTTAATTATTTTCCTGTTGCTATTTTTAAATTCCTTTTCTTAGGTATTTTTCACAGGTAATATTTTGTGTGGCTAAACTCAGGGTGTGACAAACCTACCCCCCTTACACAGAATCTCGTCCCCGAGATTCGGAAGCGCTGGCGAAGAGGTGGGGATGGGCGGACTTCAATTCGTCTTCTCGCTCCCAGGTGGCTTCTTCCTCTGAATGGTGACTCCACTGTACCTTGCAGAATCTGATTACCCGGCTCCTGGTGTTTCTTTCACTGATCTCCAGGATCCGTATTGGCGTCTCCACATAGGTGAGGTCTTCCTGGATCTCGATCTGTTCCGGATCTGCCTGTTCTGCTGGTATCCTCAGACACTTCTTCAACTGTGATACGTGAAACACGTCGTGTATGCCTGTCATTGAAGTTGGAAGGCTCAACTGATATGCCACTTCACCTTGTAACGCCCAGAAATTCGCACCGAAATTCTGAACATTAATGTGTAATAAATCCCTGCCCAGAAAAGCCAGGGTACACAAACCAAGTTGCCATACAGAGAGTCTTACAAACAGAGTAAAGTGTATATTACATAAATGCAGTGGAAAAAGGAAAAACGGAGTCTATGAACATCTGGCCAAGCAGCCGATTCCATTCCCACAGGCACCTTGACGGCGGAGCCAGCCTAATCCTCAGAACGTTCCTCGTCAGACGCGTTCTCCAACACTGGGGGGGAAAAATGGAGCAAGGCTGAGTACCACCCACAGTACTCAACAAATCACACCCACAAATATGCAAATGCACAGGGTACAAAAATGGGACAGGGTTTATTTGCGGAAAAGCAGTTGCAAAAGGGAGTAGTTCGCAAACAGTAAAAAGTTGATTTAATTAACAATATTAACTTCCACTGATTAACGTTACACCACGTTAACCAGGCCCAACCATTCCCAACCGATTGACGCTAAACCACGTCAACCAGTCTCCACTGATGAACGCTACTCCACGTTCACCAGACACCTCCGGGTACCGTTACACCACGTTACCCGGACTCCACTGATTAACGCTACACCACGTTAACCAGTCACCACCGGACAACGTATCACGCTGACCAGCTTTTCCCGACCAACGCTAAACCACGTTGACCAGGCCGCGCTGATGGAAGTTACACCACATCCACCAGGCGTAACTGATGAGAGTTAAACCACACTCACCAGTCTCCACCGATTAGCGTTAAACCACGCTAACCGGTCACCCCCGATCAGCTCAACCACGCTGACCGGACACAACACCTTCCACAACACCAGTTTGATAAAACCAGATTAATTATCTAGGGTGAGACTAATCACGGTGAGTCTTGGCCAATGAGCCCATAACCGCGGGCGCGGCTATTCGAATAGATTTACTCTGATCAGAGGTGTACAACTTTACCCACAAGACACAGCCTCACACACGTTTCCGTGCGTCGATGTGTCACCACGACACCCCGCAAGAGGCTGTGACAGGACCGTTCACGCCAACCTCTCCTAACCATCCACACCACGCTGAGGTTGCACCTGCCGACAGGGCACGCCATATTGGCCAGGCTACCCCCCTTGCGCCACGGTGAATCCGGCAGCCGATCAACCCTACCCCGGGCCGACCCAACTCCATCTCTTCCACCCTCTTCTTCGGTGCCTAGGAGAGGAAGAAGAAACGCTTCAAGCCCAGCCGTTGCCCACGCTGGCTTGTGGAAAGTACGGGAAGTTGCCCAAGTGGTTCCCGCGAACCGGTCCTTAATTGCCATGGGTGTGACAAGCAAAACCATACACCCACAGCCCACCATTTAGGTCAAAATTTTAGGAATTTAACAACAGCCTATCCAAGGTTCCATTTTTCCGACATTGAGTCGAATCATATAAAAAGACATTATTTAATTCCCAGGTGAGCTATGTTGCTAAGCATGGCTAAGCATTCCTAAGAATTGTAAACTAGTCACATTATTACCCAGGTGACAAGGATTTAGTTATCAAAACTAAGGCTGAAACCTAACATTGTATAGGCAATACCAATCCACATGAATTATTAAAATAATGCAGTTTATTTAAGTAAACAAAGCAATTTAGCGAAAAATGGGTACAAATTGATCAAAGTATCAGTGCGACTTGCCTTGCTCCGGCTCAAGGTATTCGGCTACGATCTCGAAATACGCAGGGGAATTACCGGCGTCGGATTCTACAACAAACAATGCATAAACAATTAAAAACAGTACATGGAGTCAACAAACATGGGCTGAAAGTATTATTAATGGATTCTCGGCATTTTTCTGGATTTAATGAAATTTGAATGGACTTAATCCGAGTTCGCATGAAATAGTTATGATTTATTGAAGTTTTACTGCTATTTTTAGTGTAAGTATAATTAACCAGACGATTTATTGCGCATTAACCGATTTACAGACGTCACCGGAGGGGAGGGGGAGGTGACGGCGCACAGAGGCGGGCGCACCACGCGGCGCCACCGCGGGCAACCACGCGGGCGAGCGAGCGGGCGGCCCCGATCTGCCACCCGGCAGATCGGACGGCCCCGGGGAGCGGCGGCCGAAGCCAGCCGTCCCGTGCGGGAGGCGGCGGCGCACACGCGACCCGATGGTCGCCGGCAGCAACCACCCGGCGCGGCGACGACCACACGGAGGGGCGGAAATGAACGGGAAAACGGAGGGGGTTCTCACCGGCGGCTCGCGACGGCGAGCGACGGCACGAAGACGACGGTGGCGACGAAAAGGCGGCGGCGGCCTCGGGACGACGTCGGCGACGGAGCTCCGACGGCGGGGAACGGGCGAGAGGCGGCTGCCGAGGTGTCCGTGCACGCGGGCGAGGCGGTCCGGCGAGCTTCGGCTTCAACGGAGTGGCGGCCGAGGTGCGGCGCGGCGCGGCGGAGGTGCAGGCGGTGGCGGAGTCGCCTGGCGGCGTCCGGAACGGCGGCGAGCGGCGACCGGAAGCGGCGAAAGACGGTGGAGCTCGGGTGCGCGGTGGCGACGGGGTTCTGGGGCACTGGAAAGCTCGGCGTGTTTGGGAAAAGATGGAGGAGAGGGTGGAGATGGTTTTTATACAGTCGGCCGGGAGAGATCGAGGCCGAACGGCTCCAATCGTGCACGAGTGAGTGGGTCACGGCGTGGAGATCGTGCGCGTGGTTCACGGGAGAGAGGGGACGTGGACGCCGGAGAACTCGGGGGAGTGGGGCGGACTCGGTCCGCGACCGTTTGAACGAGTGCGAACGCGCGGGGGATGAGGCGCCGGATCGGACGGCTCCGGGGATTTTCCCCTCCGCCCGATTCGGACGGAGGAGGACGATGATGCTGACAGGCAGGCCCGGCCTGTCAGCGGGTGCGTGGGCGCGGGTGCGAGCGAGGGCGCGGGAGCGCGGGGCGCGGGCAAGGGAGAGGGCACGGGCACGAGCACGCGGGCACGGGCACGAGGGTGATGGCGCGGGCACGGGCACAGGGTGCGGGGCGCGGGCGCAGGGCGAGGGCGCGAGCGCGCGGAGGAGAAGGCCGGGGAGGAAACCGGCCTGCGGCACAGTGCTGGGCCGGCGGCCCAGCGATGGAGAAAAAGAGGAAACAGAGAAAACGGAAGGGAAAAGAAAAGGAAAAAGATTTCCAGGACGATTTAAATTCCAATAAGCGTATTTAATTTATTTAAAAATAGTTCCTGTGCTCTGAAAATTCCACTAAAAATCCAGTTAATGTGTTTTGGCACAGAGAATACAAGAAAAATATTCCCGGCCACGATAAATTATTATTTGCATTTTACACCTTTAATTATTTTCCTGTTGCTATTTTTAAATTCCTTTTCTTAGGTATTTTTCACAGGTAATATTTAGTGTGGCTAAACTCACGGTGTGACAAACCTACCCCCCTTACATAGAATCTCGTCCCCGAGATTCGGAAGCGCTGGCGAAGAGGTGGGGATGGGCGGACTTCAATTCGTCTTCTCGCTCCCAGGTGGCTTCTTCCTCTGAATGGTGACTCCACTGTACCTTGCAGAATCTGATTACCCGGCTCCTGGTGTTTCTTTCACTGATCTCCAGGATTCGTATTGGCGTCTCCACATAGGTGAGGTCTTCCTGGATCTCGATCTGTTCCGGATCTGCCTGTTCTGCTGGTATCCTCAGACACTTCTTCAACTGTGATACGTGAAACACGTCGTGTATGCCTGTCATTGAAGCTGGAAGGCTCAACTGATATGCCACTTCACCTTTTCGGGCTAGCACTTGGTAGGGTCCCACGAAACGTGGCGCTAGCTTCCCTTTGGTTTGGAACCTGTGTACTCCGCGAAGTGGTGTGACACGAAGGTACACGTTGTCTCCTTCCTCGAAGCTTAAGTCTCGGCGACGGTTGTTAGCATAACTCTTCTGTCTGGATTGAGCCGTGTTCAAGCGCTCCCGTATTATGGCTACCTTCTCTTCGGCCTCTCTGAGTGAGTCGGTTCCGAATACCTGGCGTTCACCTGTCTGATCCCAGAAAAGGGGTGTGCGACACTTCCTGCCATACAGAGCCTCAAACGATGCCATCTGCAAGCTGGCCTGGTAGCTGTTGTTGTACGAGAACTCCGCGTATGGTAAGCTCTTATCCCATGTTCCTCCGAAGTCTAGTGCACAATCTCTCAGCATGTCCTCCAATATCTGATTGACTCTTTCAGTCTGACCATCTGTTTGCGGATGATATGCTGTGCTGAAGTTCAATCTGGTTCCCAACTCTAACTGTAGCTTCTGCCAAAACTTGGAAGTGAACTGGCTACCACGATCAGAAACGATCCTCTTGGGTACTCCATGTAAACACATTATGCGAGCCATATACAGTTCCGCCAGTTTCTTACCCGAGTACGTGGTATGCACGGGGATGAAATGCGCAACTTTGGTGAGTCGATCCACGATCACCCAGATTGAGTCATACCCCGATGATGTCCGGGGCAACCCGGTGATAAAATCCATCCCGATCTCTTTCCACTTCCACTCTGGGACCTTGAGTGGCTGTAGCAGTCCTGCAGGCCGTTGGTGTTCTGCCTTGACTCGCTGACACACATCACAAAGTGCCACAAACTCGGCGATTTCCCTTCTCATGCTGGCCCACCAAACTTGGTTCTAAGGTCTTGGTACATCTTGGTGCTACCTGGATGAATGGAGTACTGCGTCTCATGGGCTTCCCGGAGTATTAGGTCCTTGAGTTCTTTTTTCTCTGGAACGCACAAACGTTCCCCCATCCATACCGTCCCGTTCTCATCTTCCGTAAAACCTTGAGCTTTTCCGACTCTCATGTTCTTCTTAAGTTCTTCGATTTCTGGATCGTTCGCTTGTGCCTCGCGAACTTGATCTAAAAGCGTGGGCTGAGCCTCTAGGGCTGCCACGAATCCGTGTTTCGACAATGCCCAGGTTCAAGTGTTCAAACTCTTGCTGCATTTCCTTGCACATTGCCTCTGCCTGAGCGGTGTTGCAGTAACTTTTCCTGCTCAAGGCGTCTGCCACGACATTGGCTTTCCCTGGATGGTAATGTATCCCCACATCATAGTCCTTAATCAATTCCAACCACCTTCTCTGGCGGAGGTTCAGGTCAGGCTGGGTGAAGATGTACTTCAAGCTCTTGTGGTCCGTATAAATCTCACTGCGGTTACCGATGAGGTAATGCCGCCAAATCTTTAGAGCATGGACCACGGCCGGCCAATTCCAGGTCGTGTGTTGGGTAATTGCTCTCATGGGGGCGTAACTGACGCGATGCATAGGCTACAACCCTGCCTTCTTGCATCAACACGCACCCTAACCCTTGGCGGGATGCATCACAGTATACTTGGAAATCTTTCTTGGGATCTGGTAAGATCAGAACTGGTGCTGAAACCAACTTCTTCTTGAGTGCTTCAAAGCTGTGATTGCATGCAGAGGTCCAGACAAACTTAACATCCTTCTTCAGTAGCTGAGTCATAGGTCTGGCAATCTTCGAGAAGTTCTCGATGAACCGGCGGTAGTACCCCGCAAGTCCAAGAAAACTCCTTACGTGTGTCACTGTCTTAGGCGGTTTCCAATTGGTGACAGATTCCACGTTCGTTGGATCCACGGCAACTCCTTGAGCGGTGATGATGTGTCTGAGGAATTGCACTTCTCTTAACCAGAAGTCGCATTTGCTGAACTTGGCGTACAACTGGTGTTCTCTCAACTTTTCCAAAACCAAACGAAGATGTTGTTCATGCTCTTCCGTTGACTTTGAGTAGATCAAGATGTCGTCGATGAACACTTCCACAAACTTGTCCAGGAACTCCATGAATACCTTGTTCATCAGATTCATAAAAAAGGCAGGTGCATTTGTCAGCCCAAAGGACATAACAGTGCACTCATACAAACCATACCGGGTGATGAAGGCTGTCTTTGGTATATCCTCTTCTCGAATTCTAAGTTGATGATAGCCTGATCGCAGATCTATCTTGGAGAAGACGGTGGCACCCTCCAATTGGTCGAAGAGATCATCAATCCTTTGGCACGAGGGTAACTTGTTTCTTGATGGTGACATCGTTTAGTGCGCGATAGTCTACGCACATCCGTTTTGTCTTGTCCTTCTTTTCCACAAAGATGACTGGTGCTCCCCAAGGTGATGTGCTTGGTCGGATGTAACCCTTCTGTAGCAGGTCGTCGACTTGCTTCTTGACTTCGGCCATCTCATTCGGTGCCATTCTGTAAGGCCTCTTGTATATTGGCGCTGTTCCAGGTGCTAGATCAATCCTGAATTCAATTTCCCTTTTTGGTGGCATCCCTGGTAGGTTTCTTCCGGAAACACATCCTGGTATTCCCGTACTATTGGAATATCCTGTATTTTCCTTTCTGGCTTTGTTCCACCTTCCGTCAATTGCTCTGCTGCGACTTGATTCAAGCTTGCTTCTTGATGCAACGGCACTGGTGACTTGAAGATAACCACCTTTCCTTCTGGGCTGGTCACCGTTACGGTGCGGTCCGCACAGTCGATCACCCCTTTATGTCGGGTCAACCAATCCATTCCTAGGATGACATCTATGTCTTTGGATTCCAAGAGGATGAGATTGGCTAGAAAAGGTGATCTTGGATTTTCGAGGCTCACTGAAGGGCCTATAGTGAGCGGTTACCATTCGGTTCCCAGGCGTATGAACCCTCATGGGGATTTGTAAGTTCCACTACTTTTATCCCATGTGTCCCCATAAATTTCTTGGATATGAAAGAGTGTGTTGCACCAGAATCAAAAGTACGGTAGCAGGTGTTGAGTTCACAAGAAAACTTACCCAATACCACTTCCGGTGTGGTCTGCGCCTCTTCCGCGGAGACATGGGTTGACAGCGCCCCTTACCACCTGTTGATTGGCGTTGGGGTGTTGGGGAGCTGCAGGTCTGGATCCCATTCGCCTCGGCTTCGGACACTTGTCGGCGAAGTGGCCCGATTCGTTGCAGTTGTAGCAGACGTAGCTCTCTGCCTCCCCCCAAGGTACCTTCCGTGGCTGACTTTGTTGTGCTGGCGCCAATTGGTGGGCGCGGAGCAGACTGACGGTTGTACTGCCGCGCTGTTGGCGGCTGCTTCCGGAGTGCCCGGGTGGAACGGCGTTGTTGACGGACGATCAGGGTGGCTGGTCCACCATGCGGGCCCATCATCATCCGTGGTCGCTGAAGCTGTCCTTGGTGAGTCCGGAACTGTGCTGCCTTCCTCTGCGATCCACCTTGTTATGCTGGCCTCTCCTGGCGGATAGCTTTATCCACCAGCTATCTCGAAGTCTGGGTAGTCGCTTGAGAGAGCTGATGGTCAGCTCGTCGTTCAATCCATCCAAGAATTTCTCCTGTCTTTCCGGCATCGGTGCGACCTCTTCTGGCGGCGTAGCGCGCTAGACGGCTTGAACTCGTGGATAGGTATTCTGTAACTGTCCTATTCCCTTGGACCAAGTCCTTGAATTCTCTTTTCTTTTGTGCCACAATTCCCGCCGGAATCTGCGACTTCCAAAAATTGTAGCAGAACTCTGCCCAAGTGACCTCCGTGGTAGCGGTGCGGGTCACCAAGAAATTGTCCCAGCAAGCCGATGCGGGACCTTGGAGTTGGTGAGTAGCAAAAGCGACTGCTCCTTGGTCGGTGCCACTGGAGGAGGTTGAGCCCTAGTTATTAGGACCTGGACCGGACCGGCGGTCCGGCCGGAAAAAACCGGAACCGGCGGGCCTCGGCCGGTTCGGTCCAGTTAAAAACCGGTGTACAATCAAACCGGAGAAAAACCGGTTGAACCGCGGGGTTTTTAGAAAGAAACCGGTTAAAAACTGTGACCGAACGCGGAGAGGACACGCACGTGGGTTGAGAGAGAGGAGAAAATACAAAGAAAAAAAATGCCTCAGCCGGGATTCGAACCCCAAACCTTGCCCCAGGAGCGGTGGTTTCTACCACTAGGCCATTGCTCCAATGGTGTTTCTAATATATATATCTAGGTATATTTTAAACCGAGATTTGAACCGGTGGTTCAACGATTGGACCGTGCAAACCGTGAACCGAGATCGTGAGCGGTTCGATGTCCGGTCCGGTCCTAATAACTATGGGTTGAGCTTCTTCTCGATTGCTAACAACCAGTCGTTGGCATCAATGGGGTTGGGGGTGCTGGAGAAAGTTGGCGGCCTGACCCCTCACGGGAACTCTTGGCCAGTTTGACTGAGGAGGCAACGGCCGGGTTGTGAGATTGCTGGTGGTAGCTGCCTGCATCTGTGGCATCATCAGAGCCCAATCATTTGGTTTGGTTGGCCAAAACCTGCCGCCAAGGGTAGGGTTCTCCGGTAGTGGCGAGGTGGCAATGGGTTGGGTGCCCCCTGATTCTGAGGGTGCTTCCTTCACGCTGGTTAGACGCCTGCGTCGCTGGTAGCACCCGGGCTCCACTCCTTTTGTTCACGCAGCTGAAGGGGACGAGTAGAGGAAGGGAAGGTGAGAAAAAACAGGTGGGCTCAGACAACAGGAGTGATAATTTAAGTGGGCTGAATCAAATTAACTGATCTTCTGCGGTGGGCAAACATAGGAAAAAACAGTTCAACTCCTAATTACGTGCGGACATACCACATACAGACGGCCATGCCACCACTAACCCCAAACAAAACCAACCATTCCTAACATTACAACTAAAGCAGGAAAATCAAAACTAAGAAAACGGCAAAGCTAGGGTTGGAGCACGTCTAATGCTCGAGCGGCTTCGACGCGTTTCATCCGAGTCGTTACTCCGGTTTCCTGCTCGTCTCCGGGCCTCGTCGTTCTGTGCGCCTCCTGGAACCGCCCACATAATCCACACTCTCGTGGGCCGAAGAAACTGGCCTCGCTGCGGGTCGGGACCCGCTGAAGAAGCTACTGTCAGTCCGTAGAAGTGAAGCCTCCATGAATGCTGGTGGCCTCCTTGAGGAGCCATCGCCATCAGACCGGTGTGCACTAATCCATCCACCTGTCGGGTGCGGTACTGGAGCAAGTGCAGGGCGCTGGAGCTGGTGCTGGAGTGTGTGCTGAGCTTGGTGCCGGTGGGCGGTGGTGGTCCGTGAGGCCCGTTCCTGGCGAGCCAACTGAAACACGCCACCGAGGAAGGGTCCTCTTCCTCGAGTCAGCCGGGATCCTGGCTCCACCGGGCGGTGGCGGCATGTCCCTTAAGTTCTACGACGCTCCTTCTTTCAGAGCGGTCGGACCTGTTCTGTACGTCCCCATGATAGTATCCTGTTGGCGTCCCCCGGTCATGAGCTGCACGCCACCCAGGTGGCATGCATGTAGTCCATAGCCCATCATTGCCTGCCTCATCGTGACAATCGGTGGTGTCGGTTCTCCATTCTGCCAGCTGCGAAGATAACTGTATTTCTTGCATCGGGCGTTCCGGTAGGGGAGGAGCGGGTACGAAGTTTGGTGCGGAGGTAGCAGTGATGCTTCCGGCGCAGCCTCTCCAAGCAGGCGCGAGAAGCGGCCCTCCTGACAGGGCTGTGGTTGAAGGTACGCCGCCAACCTCTACCTCCATAGCAGGCAGGAGGATACGTCTCACCAGGCAACTCCAAACGAACCCGGTGTGGAGCCTCACCTCTCAAGGGCTCCACTGCGGTGTACCTCTGGGGGCCACGGCTGTACCCCAAGGCGAAAGCTCATATCCGCTAGTTCTTCCACGAAACCACCCATGTTCACGGGTACCACGCTAGTTAGGGAAGGTTGGCTCCATCTATGAGAAAGAACAAGGAGGGGAAATCAATGTATGTTAGATCCCAAACAAGTAAACAAAAAATAAAATGAATTTGAAACAACAACAATTTATGCAGTAAATAATGTTGTAAGTAAAATTTTGAAACCAACAAAATACCCCACTGCGAAACCAAATAGTACCAAATAAAAATTACATAAATAATTTTCAACACAAATAAAGGGAGATTTATTGCATGCTGTAAATCGAACCTTCCCCAATAATAACCAATGTTTTCCCAAAATTTGGGACACCCATTACAAACCCCAAAAATAAAATTTATTTAACCCCCAGATTAACTTTTGATCAAAATTTTTCCGATCGATATTACGCGCCAAGATTTTATTCCCAATAAACGCGCAAACCAACAGTCCCACTTTTCCCACAAAATAACTCCAAATGTTAGAGCATCATGCAAGATGGGAATTCAGAGCGCTCTTAGGGTTATCCATTTGCGCTTGGTCCTACGGTCAAGCTCAGCTCTGATACCAACTTGTAACACCCAGAAATTCGCACCGAAAGTTGACATTAATGTTAATAAATCCCTGCCCAGGAAAGCCTGAGATGGTGGACACAAACC
>RYFJ01004426.1:0-48635 GCA_003991445.1 Oryza meyeriana var. granulata
CCTGGTTGTTAATAGTACACACGGGACATCATTGTTCTGGAGGGTTAGGTCCATTCCACGAGAGAGCAGACGAAGTGAGAGGATATTTGACCCACGGAGTATATTTCCCAGCTAGTTTTGTTTTCCAGTCTAATATTGGTAACCGGTCACGTTTTTGTCAAAGAGTGAACTGAGTCCGAGTCTCATCTTGTGCCAGAAAAGCAGAGACTCGGATAGTACTCCTGGTCTGTTTACAGCTACAATACGGGAACTAACTGCCATTGTTATTGGAGGTTTGCCTTACTCAGAGAGAGACCACAGAAGAAGTCATGTTTCTGTAACCGATAGTTACTGTCCGATAGTTTCTTTCCGATCTAATGCATGTAACCGAGTTCCACAAACACACGTTCTTGTCTGAAGATGTTGGATCGATCTACACTTCTGTGACAACAGAAACAGGACGGACGTCGGATAGTATACCTGGTACTGTTTCAAAGGATCATCCCAGGCAATACATTGTTTGGAAGATTTAGCCTTACTTCAGAGGAAAGAGAGAGAGGTCACTTTGTACGAGTCAATTTGTCCAACGGATTTTGTTTCAGTAGTCCATATCTTTAACCCGTCACGATTTTTGTTCGAAGAGGTGAGTCCGAGTCTAATCCTTTTGTGAAGCCGACACAGTCAGGCGATACAAGAGGCTAAAGAGGCCTCGTCTTCGTTGACGGTGCATCGGCAATGAAAGTATGGCTGAACGTAATGTAATGATGCTTTTTGAGTAAGATTAAATTTTGATCCTCCGTTCTGATGCGGTGTTAGTAACCTGAATCTAGATTATTGAGGAAAATCGCTTGTTAATTTCCAAAGTTTGTTATGTCTCTGCCATGTTTCCTGAGGATAAGAGTTTAGGACTTGGCTACTTCAAGATGGTTCCTCTGATTTTGCGTCTGGATCTGGTGGAGAGAATTTAGTAACGCAAAAATATCTGATCCAAACTTACAAAATTGGGAACATGACTTCTTGAACGGGTATCCCACGCGGGCTACGATTCGGTTCCTTCACACTGACTGCAAAGATCTGTTTAATTCCACAGCTTGTGATCGGCAGAGCTAAAAGTGTACCAAGAGTATTCTCAGGCAGTTGCAAATGCAAGGTATGTTGCGTTGTAGAAGATGGAGGAGGCTGAGGAGGCAGGCGATGGCTAGTTTTTAGGGGGAGATTAATCGGACCGAATTCGGGATGTTTAATATGCAAGAGTAACAAATAACATAACCCGTTTGTTTCGTCTTGCTTGTAAAGCTGAACGTGAAGTGCAAGGGACGAGACGCCGAATTCCAGACTATGTTTCTGCAGGGAAAGCTAATTCATGGCAGCATCCACGATCCCTACGCCTCGAATCGGCGTCCTCCACCACCGTCTTCCTCATCGAGCGTCCCGCGCCATCGGTATCCGACTCAACACCAAGCCACGCACTACTCATACTATTCAGTGCAGTCGCACACCCACGTCGTCAAGGTTGGCTATCGCTAAGCCAGACCCCCGAGAGTACTTCCCCTCGCGTCTGTTTGCCTCTCAGGAGAACTAGGGGAATATTCAGTGTCATCGATGTAAAGGGTATGGACATGTGCAGTGACTGTCCAAGCAAGCGTCACCATAGCTTTGGTAATTAAAAGGATGGTGAGTATTCTTCGCTAGTGATATCGATGAAGATACAAATGTTGTTTTGCAGCTGCACTATGCAGGTAATGAAGATCCTTCTGAAGTGTCATATTGGTGCTGATGAGGCGGATCACTAGCAAGCTCATTGTGGAGCGTGGTGCACAGATGGACGAAAGTGGAGCAAAACAGCGGCACATATTGTCTTCAAACCAGAAGTGTGTCATCAAGGATCATTCATGCGCATATTATGATGGAGGCAACTGCAACAACTTAAGCCAGTATCGATATGGTGGAGAAGCTGGCCTTAGCACCAACACACCTCACTCGTACCATCATACAATGGCTCAACAATAGCGGTAAGGCAAAGGTAACCATTTGGTGGCATTAATTTTGCTATTGGATCATATCATATGTTGTTGGAGTGTGAGTTGTGCCTATGCAAGCTTGTCATATTCTGTTAGGTAGACCATGGCAATTTGATAGAGATTCTATGCATCATGGTAGGTCAAATCAATATTCATTTTACACATGATAAGAAAATTGTGTTGCACCCTATGTTCCTGAACGGATTGTGCATGATATGAGTAAAGCGGCCAAAATAAAAGTGAGAATTTTAATGAAAATACCAAACCGCTGCTAAAACAATGAAATACGTTTGAAAGGAAAATGTTTGCTTGCTACTAAAGCTGATATTAATGAATTAATTGCTTCTACTTCTGATGTCTATGCATTGTATGTAAAGATGCTTTGAGTTCACTTTCGATATGCAGCATTCTTTGCCCTCTACTGTTGCTAACTTTTTGCAGGAGTATTCGGATATTTTTCCAAGTGAGATTCCTCTGGGCTGCACCTGTGAAGGATTGAGCATCAGATTGATCTCATTCTGGTGCTTCCTTGCCCAATCGGCGCCATACAGAACTATCCGGAGGAACTAAGAGATTCAACGCCAAGTGCAGGAGTTACTCGACAAAGGTTATGTGCGTGAGTCTCTTAGTCTTGTGCTGTGCCAGTTATCTTAGTGCCTAAGAAAAATGGAACCTGGCGCATGTGTGTTGATTGTAGAGCTATTAACAACATCACCATTCGATATCGTCACCCTATTCCACATTAGATGATGCTTGATGAATGAGTGGTGCTGTACTGTTTTTAAAAGTTGATTTGCGTAGTGGTTACCACCAGATTCGCATGAAATTGGGAGATGAATGGAAAACTGCTTCAAAACTAAGTTTGGTTTATATGAGTGGTTAGTCATCCTTTTGGTTTAACTAATGCACCTAGCACTTTATGCGGTTAATGAATGAGGTTTTGCGTTCTTTTATTGGAAATTTGTGGTGGTATATTTTGATGATATATTGATTACAGCAAGTCTATGATGATCATCTTAATCATTTACGTGCTGTTTTTAATGCTCTCCGTGATGCACGTTATTTGGTAACTTGAGAAGTGCACTTTTGCACCGATACGAGTTTCTTTCTTGGTTATGTTGTCACACCGCAGGGAATTGAAGTTGATCATCCAAGTTGAAGCAATACAAGGATGCCTATTCAAAGTCTGTTACACAGGTGCGGAGTTTTTAGGGCTTGCTGGATTTTATCGTCGCTTTGTGACGGATTTCAGCGCCATTGCTGCACCATTAAATGAGCTTACAAAGAAAGTGTACCTTTTTCTTGGGCGGAGGCACAGAAGAACACCTTCAATATGCTGAAAATAAGTTGACAAATGCACCCTACTTCAGCTTCTGATTTTAATAAGACTTTGAGCTTGAATGTGATGCTGTGGAATTGGTTTGGGTGGTGTTTTGCTACAAGAAGGAAAACCTGTTGCATATTTTAGTGAGAAATTGAGTGGCCTTTGCTGAATTATTCTACTTATGATAAGAATTGTATGCTCTTGTGCGTAGCTTAGAAACATGGCAGCATTACTTTGTGGCCCAAAGAATTTGTTTACACTCTGATCATGAATCTTTGAAACATATTCGTAGTCAAGCCAAATTGAATGTAGGCATGCCAAGTGGGTTGAATTTATGAATCTTTCCTTATGTTATCAAACACAAAAAGGGGAAAGAGATATCATTGCTGATGCTTTGTCTAGACGATATGCTTTGTTGACACAACTTGATTATAAAATTTTTGGATTAGAAACAATTAAAGAGCAATATGTGCATGATGCTGATTTCAAAGACGTGTTGCAACATTGTAA
Organism: Oryza meyeriana var. granulata; assembly: GCA_003991445.1. NCBI lineage: Eukaryota > Viridiplantae > Streptophyta > Magnoliopsida > Poales > Poaceae > Oryza > Oryza meyeriana. The sequence goes on from RYFJ01004426.1 coordinate 3,835, forward strand.
AGATAGAAAGTCATGGAACAAATTCGTCCTCAGTGATGGATTTGTATTTAGAGCTAACAAGCTATGCATTCCAGCTAGCTCTGTTCGTCTGTTGCTGTTACAGGAAGCACATGGAGGAGGGCTGATGGGGCATTTTGGAGTAAAGAAGATGGAGGATATTCTTGCAGCTCATTTCTTTTGGCCAAAGATGAGACGAGATGTGGAGAGGTTTGTTTCTCGCTGCACTACATGTCAAAAGGCTAAGTCACGATTAAATCCACATGGTTTGTATATGCCTTTACCTGTTTCTAGTGTTCCTTGGGAAGATATTTCTATGAATTTTGTGTTGGGTTTGCCTAGGACTAGGAGAGGGCATGATAGCATTTTTGTTGTTGTGGATAGATTTTCCAAAATGGCACATTTTATTCCATGTCACAAATCTGATGATGCTACTCATATTGCTAATTTGTTCTTTAGAGAGATTGTTCGTTTGCATGGTGTGCCTAATACCATTGTTTCTGATCATGATACTAAATTTCTTAGTCATTTTTTGCGAACGTTATGGCATAAGTTGGGGACTAAGCTTTTATTTTCTCTACTACTTGTCATCCCCAAACTGACGGTCAAACTGAAGTGTGAATCGAACTTTATCCACTATGTTAAGGGCTGTTTTGAAACAGAATATTAAAATGTGGGAAGAATGTTTACCTCATATTGAGTTTGCTTATAATCGTTCTTTGCATTCTACCACAAAGATGTCTCCTTTTGAGATTGTTTATGGTTTCATCCCACGTGCTCCAATTGATTTAATGCCTTTGCCAACTTCTGAAAAGATGAATTTTGATGCTAAGCAACTTGCTGATTTGATGCTAAAACTGCATGAAACAACTAAAGAAAACATAGAGCGCATGAATGCTAAATATATAGGGGTGAAAACGGTCGGTAAAATTTCCGAACCGACCGACGCCGTTTTCCGAATTTTACCGACCGTTTTCCGTTTTTTCGGTACTGGTCGGAAATGATCCGGAAAACGGTATCGGGGTCTCGGAAACGGTATCGGAAATGATTTCAGTAGTTTACCGACCGTTTCCGAAGTTTACCATATTTAGTCGGAAATTTACCGATTGTACTGATTCGGAAATTTATTCAGAAATTTACCTAGGCTCAAAAGTTAATGCCTTCTCTTCTCACCTTATCCCCTCGCTCAGTCTCAGCCGAGACCTCCCGCAACGCCTCGCCGAATCCGCCGCCGCCCTCCCGGCGCCCGCCCCGCCGGCCTCTGCCCCACGCCATCGCCCTCCGCCGCTGCCCTCCCATCCGCTGCCCTGCCGCCACCCAGTGCCCCACCCCGCCGCCCTCCCGTCCGCTGCCCCGCCGGCCTCCGCCGCCGCCCAGTGCCCCACCCCGCCTCCCCACCGGCCTCCGCCGCCTTCCGCCGCCACCCCGCCACCCTCTCGTCCGGCGCCCAGTGCCCCACCCCGCCGTCCTCCCGTTCGGCGCCCCGCTGCCCTCCGCCGCCGGCCTCCCGTCCACCGCCCCGCCAGCCGCCGGCCTCCACCGTCGCCCTCCCGTCCGGCGCCCCCTCGGCCTGCCTGCCCGGCGCTCTGCCTGCCCGGCACCCCCTTGGCCTCCCCGGACCGGCTGCAGGTTGCTCGTCTGTGGTTCGGTCGCCACACTGCCAGCCGCCCAACGCTTTCTGTGATGGACATTGTTACGTTGTCATGTTGTATGTTGTCATCATGTTATGTTAGATAATTATTGACATTGATTTCTATGATAGGTGATTATTATGTGACATCGCTATTATTATGTTTAGTGATTATGCGAGTTACTTTAGACATCACATGTGAGGTAAAGTTATTTCCGATCCGAATTCATGGATGTCCGACCGATATCGATATATTTCCGACCGAGCAACTTCGTTTCCGATGTTTCCGAATTTTCCGAAACCGTTTTCATTTCCGACATTATCGTTTCCGATTTCGATTCCGAGTACAAAATATGGAAATGGAAATGATTTAGGGGTTTTTCCGATCATTTCCGACCGTTTTCAGCCCTATAAATATAAGATTGCTGGTGACAAAGGTAGAAAACAATTATCTTTTGAACCTGGAGATTTCGTTTGGTAACATTTAAGAAAGGATAGATTTCCAGAGCTAAGAAAGTCTAAGTTGATGCCTAGAGCTGATGGACCTTTTAAAGTGTTGTCAAAGATTAATGAGAATGCATATAAGCTTGATCTGCCTACAGATTTTAGGGTTAGTCCCACATTTAATGTTGCAGATTTGACGCCATATTTGGGAGAAGAAGATGAACTAGAGTCGAGGACGACTCAAATGCAAGAAGGGGGGATGATGAGGACATCAACACCATCGATACATCCTCACCTACATCTACACCTACACAAGGTCCTATGACTCGCGCCCGTGCACGTCAATTAAATCATCAAGTAAGTTCACTCTTAAGTTCATGTTCGGTTTCTTTAGACCATGGAAACCCGTGTACTCTTGTGTTGCTTAGAAACCAAGGAGAACAAGGAGAATACCATCCAGGAGAGGGAGTCGCGCCGATTGGATTCGGACTGCAGGACAGCACCAACTTCTAACGGCCGCCACGACTTCATACGGACTCCGTTTTGGACGTTCAAGTACTTCATGGAAAGCTTATAAAGTCTACTTTCCAATGGATCTGGCCTCACGTCCATATCTTATCAGAATCGTCCAGAAACATCGAAATACTACCGAGACCTTTTCTGTCTACGGTGCTGCGCCACCTTATTTTGACCCGTGGGCTGTGTATCAAGTTGAGCCCATTAGGGGCGCATCCTAGGGTTGGAGAATGACCCCAACACCCTCGAGGTCGTCCTTCCATCTATTTATATGTCTCTAGAGCTGCCATGAACAGTTGGGTTTTGATAGATTGATGTTTTAGCCACTGCTACTTCGCTTGAAGCGCGCGTGTCGACTAGATCGCCTGTTTTCTTGTTATTGGAACCCCACCTCTTGTATTTTCAAATTGAAACTTCATATTTGATTTAGCAATTCAGTGCTTGTTCAACTCGCTCTTGCTTGTTCTACGATTGCTTGCAGGACGAGAGCCCTCGTGGCCGGTTGATCGTGCTCCACAAGATCGCGTTCACCTTCTGGAATCAGTGTATCGGTCGCTAAGGCGCAACATCATGGATAGTTGTAGTTGGGCCGTGAACGTCGGTTTCTCCCACCAATCGTGATTACTTTCTCCATCGAAAGATCGGGACCGAACCTCGCATCAATAGACCCTAAAGTAGTTACCGTTCACTTGATTTTATTCTTCTACTTGTGGATGTGGAGTCCAAGATTATCTATTACCTACTGTTTTCATATTCTACTTAGTTAGTTCTAATGATCTGGTCTTCTCACCGGACAGAGTCACATGCTTAGTATGAAAGTCTTACGGTACAAGGAAGAATTCAAGTCAACCACACATCAAGTTCAAGTCCAGTCGATTTCAATGAACAAATGGAGTTGGCGATGCCTAAGCCTTGCTTATCTGAAGCAGAGTAGTATAAGAACTTGGCTTTGTCTGTCATCCCTCTTCGAACTTTCTGTCAAATCAAGCAATTCAAAAGCAAGTGTCTTACAAATAGAGTAGTGAATCGGGTACATCTGCGCTAGGGTCAATCTTCTTGAGCCTTGAGTCATTCTACGGGAAGGAGAAGGGTAAATAAGTTTTGGAGCTTGGCGCTTGGGAATTCATTGTAGAAGAAAGTCAATGACAAAGTGCTGTATGAAACTCCATGAACCTAACTCAATTCTGAATAATGAAGAAGAACCACTTTATTGACTCCAGCCGACTGAGACAGTCAAAGCGTAAACTCATGGGGAAGTAAACTTCTACTACTAGAGAAAAGAGGATAGCCATCTGAAACACTCTTCTTTGTTCAGTGCTTGACTTGAAACTACTGCTCTTGGGAAGATATTCAACTATTGGTTGTTCTACACTGCACCAGAGAAGGTGAGTCCTTCAGGCAGAATTGTCCCCGTCAAACTCTTATCAATATTGGCTGTCAACTAGACTATATAGCAATAGCAGGATTTTATTGTTCTTACTCATTGTCTACAGAACTGATCTTTCTCATCATAGGACATCTAGAGCATCAAAACCAAGTCATACCAACTTGAAGGAGGGATTCTTTTTACTGCACATAGGCGACGTAGCCATAGATGCTAAGCATTTCTTCTCCTATATGTCTACAAAATAGACAACTTCTACTTGATCAGATAGAAAGCACCCGCTTCCACAACCAGCTTGCACCAGATCATCCTATCAACTAGACACAAGGAAGATTCTGACTAGGAAGTTTCATTCTACTTCTCACATGTGCACCGGACGATTGTCATTCCTCTCTATCAATCTAGTTGAAAACTTTACTTCTTGCCTATTAGGACAGAAATAGCTGAATCAGTGAAATCAGTATTTCTAAGCCCTAGAGGAGAGGATTGAAGCTCCCCTCTCCTGTGCAATAATGAGGAATATCTTAGCTTAGTATAGACACGTGAGTAGCTAACAGAACTGAGTAACCGACTGACAGACAGAGTAGGATGAGGGATTTATGTCTCGAAGAGATTAGAACAATTACTCCACTTTTAGTGTTATTTCGCGCTTTAGTTCTATAAATGCTTTCGTATGAAGCTTGAGTCAAATCGAGTCTCATGTAGTGAAGATCGTCAAGCAATCATTGCTCGTCTCTCCGAAACCTATTGATAAGGAAGGCGTTCAAGTGTATGGAATAATCAAACCTTTCACGTATTTGTTAACATAGCGTTGGACAATTGATTCCTCTCTTTCTCCATGGCCTGCTTCCCATAACTGGCCTTACTAAAACTTACGCAATGAGAATTCTACCCAAATTTCCGGTTAACTGCGGACTGGTTTTGCTACCACGCAATCAATCTCTTGTAAGAACAACTCTAGTTTTCTTGCACAACCTTGCTTCTTTCTTATAGCAAAGTGCTGAATCCATAAGCTTTAGTCGGAGCCTACCACCAATCAGCCTAAATTAGTTACTGAATTCCTTAACAACCTAGCTTGCAGAGAATCAAGTAGGCTTTGGCTGAGATACGTAAAGGAGGAATAGTCAACTATACTCCGAATGTGCTTTGAGCTGACAGATATGTAGGTTGCTAGGAAGGAACTAAGCGCTTGTCTTTCTGATGTAAAGAAGTAAGAAGTACTCCCACGCCTGCCTCTTCGAATGCTAGGCATAGTGAAGAGTGAAATTCCTCCTCAAATTGATGAAGGCGACGCTTGATCAGCGATATGGTAATCACCAGTCAGTTTGATATCATCAACATACAACAATAGAATAGCACGTCCTCGAGGATAAACTGATACGAACATGGCCTAATCATGATCACTCCGAGAAAACACTGCCTGGATAACCACTGTGCTGAGACGCTATCGGAGCTTGTTGAGACCATAGATCGCTTTGCGTAAAGGACAAACAAGAGAAGAAGTCAGAAGGGCAGGTTCTCTTTCATCCGTCTTTTCTAGGTGCGCATCTCCATCTACTAAAAGTAGGGGTGGTTGCCATAGATAGATTGGGTCATTCGTAACCTGAGCAATAACCGATGCTACTACAGCAATAACGGAAATAACCGATGCTACAGCAGAAACTACAGCTATACGTGGCGGCCCCACACGCAGCTTTGTTTAACAAGCATCACCCTTCCTTTCTTTTCAAATGCTTCCTCAGTCAATCAGCAGCTTATTCGATTCCTATTCTTATTAAACATCTGATATAGATGGTGGGAACAATGAAGCTGATTCTTCATCTGTAGGTTGCAATCCGTATGATTTCTTTTCTCGATCTCATGCTTGTGTTTCACCTCACACCTAAGCATCACGTTCCTAGGGACAGAGACATCTGTGCTCTAAGGCAATCATAGTACTGCCAGCATGGTTACATCATTCTGCGGGCAAGCTTCAACTTAAAAGTCACCTGATTTGGCACCAGCCAAAGGAGTAGGAACAGCAGCTGGGGGAGCACCATTACCTTCCATGGGAGGTTGAATAGCTGCATAAGTAGAAGTAGGAGCATGGGCACTGGGAAAAGATGAAATCGATCCAGCTCTGGTAACAAAGCAGTAGGCAAGCCGGGACCTTCCATACCGCCCGAGACTTTTTCCCCTTGGAGCGCACCATGGGATGCTTTGTGAACATCCCCCTCTATTCAATACCGATACCTGGCAGATTCCATAGCTGATGAATCTCTTTCTTTTTCCACTCTTTCCCTGTCACGCAAGACGCTTTTCCGGCACAAACCTAGTAGTTATTTGTCCTGCTGAACTTGGGTGAACTGATGCTCCAAGACCAAGAGTTTTCACAGCCAACGCTATTGAAGCTGCTCCCTCCCATGAATCACAGCTTTCTGGATGCACTGCTTGAACACCATGGAGCAAGATAGAGAAAAAACTCCTATCCCAGTTGATCGAGCTGAACCCACCGCCGGGCGGGTGCATCGGCCTCTTCTTTCTAGTTTCCGACAGGGCTACCCACACTATCCTCTGGCCATAGGTCTATTGAATCGAAAAAACACTATTTTTTATCCAGCAGCTGCTTTTATTTTCTCTACGAAGAGAGTGGCTAGCTAGCTTCTTTGCCAACTTCGAGTGATTGTGACTACTCTTACTGGCCGTAACTCACAGAAGAGGCAGGAAGACTTTTTACTCAAAATTGATAAGCGATCAAACCCTTTGTTGTAACCTTCTCTTGCACCCTTAGGTTCTTTTTCCAATAATGCTAAAAACCAGTGGAATTCACCTCTTCTTGTTGTTTGGTTAAGGATCGAGTGTGGACTTTCGTCTTTATCAACCTGCGGCTAAGGAGAATCAAGCACCATTTAGTGGTTTGTTCTTAGACCGACTCAAGCGATTGAGAGTAAGAACAAGGAGCTACGTACGGGGCAATCTATAAATAAAGAAAAAATCAGTCTTGGGAAGGAAATCTCAGGTTTGGCCATGCCCATTTATGAGCAATAAATATAAGAAAGAGCATGGAGTGCATCCAAGGGTGCTACAAGGCTACAACACTTCATCGCCAACACCAGAGTTCAAAAACAAAGCTGGGGAATGCCGTTGATTCCGTTCAGTATCATGGTTTCTTTTTTTATTGTATTGAAACCATTGAACAGAAAATGGGTAGAAGGATTGCGGGAAGACAGTGAAATTCCTATGGCAGGTTGGGGTGGTTTCTGGGCAAGATCGCAGTTTCCTGATGGATTGCCAACCACTTAACGAGAAGTCCCATGACGAAGAATCACATTTCACTGTAGAGTGAGTAAGCGCTGCTATGAAGGCAGCACCGGAGGGATGAGATAAAGAGGAAATAGTGTATGGTTTGAGTACAATTAATTCATTTCTTACGCGTGTTCCTGTGTCTGAATGATGCAGTAAAGCCACACGAAGTGGCTCGCTATTGCAAGCCGTAGTCACTAACAACACCGATTTGGAGAGGTTGACCTTCCTTGGTAAAAGAGCTTCATTAGTACCTTTAATAATAGCAATGGCAGCGGCTTCGGATCTAGGAAAATGAGGGGGAGCATCATCTGCATAGAGAAGACATGGCTTAATGCCCTGGAGAGGTGATCTCAGCAGTCCCGCTGTGCTAATTCTTTCAAGATCGGATTCAGGTAAAGTAAGAAATCCATCACAAGAATGAGCAAGCACGGGGAAAGCAGGTCTTCCAGCCGTAGACCTCTTACTCTTCTTCCGGCTTATTAACTTGTGTTTCCGCTTTGTCACTCTCGTATTCTGAATAGGAATCGGCAAGCAGGTACAACCACCCTCGAAAAATCGAACTTCCCTCCTTACCTTAGTGTCTTTTACCCAACCTACTCGCTCGCCGAGCTTTTTTTATCTTGGTTATTGGCTTTTTGACTCAAGTTAGAGCTTTTCTTTCCTGGCTTTTTCACTCGAGTTGTTTAATTGTTCGCTTGGCTTTAGCTCATTTTTTTGTCCATTTCTTCTCTTTACAGATCCCCTCGAAGTAGGAAGAAGAACAGCAATGAAAAATAATAGCAATAGTCGTCTCGTAGGTGCAGGTGCTGGTGAAAGAATAGCTTATGGGGCTGGAGTCAAAGGAGCTTTCATAGACATAGAAATCATAATAGAAAGAGCAGGCCTGCGAGCAGCGAGTGCCCTTTGTAGGTTGCGAGCCTGTCAAACCATAGGCGCCTTACCGCCCCCCCTTTCTTTTTTGAATTAGAAAGAATGGGACGGGGGGATGAAAGACAAAGAAAGAGATCAGGGGGCTTTATTTATGATCGGAGAAAAGGAAGGGGCGTGGTTGATGTGTCACTGGGGAACCCGTAGGAAGGGGAGACGACCGGCCTCATTCACATCTGAAATCGCCAACATGAACACAAACGAAATCGTCGAATTTCGTATAGAAAGAAAAGGAACCACTTCTATTCTCTTTTCTTAGGTATATGAAGAATTGCTTTTTGGTCCCTTTCGTCCAGTGGTTAGGACATCGTCTTTTCATGTCGAAGACACGGGTTTGATTCCCGTAAGGGATAGGTACTTATTCCCGGCCAACGGTTTCATTGCTGAGTGATCGCTCGCTATTTGGCTTGAAAAGGTGGTCCGGGAGCTTTCGGAGAAGGCCGAAAATACATTTATCCTTTGAATTACTCTAACATTCCATGTTTCTCATGTTTTCTGCACCGAGAGAAAAAATCAATATGTCCATAGATTTAGATGATTTGATTAATTGTTTGCACAAAGAGTACACGTTTAAGTATTCCAAAATTGTGCATAAAATCAAGCAAGAAAACGGATGCGCGTGCTAACGCTTTCGCGCTAGTGCGCTCAATCCATTGCTTGTTTGGATAAGAGTTCATAAAAGGCGCTAGCCAGTTTCAAGGTCAGGAAGGGAAAGGAAAGAGCTGGGTTTCCAACAAACACGGAAACGTTTCCTTTTTTGTTTTTCGCTTTGATTTCGATAGGAAATTGTTTGTATTCATCGCATTGATTTTAAAAGTTTGAACTTTGTGCCGAGCTATGTGCCTATGGCTGACCTTTATGAAGATCGATTCATCTGGGTCCATCACAATACATTGCGTACCGTGCATTTTTCCTCCTCCTTCCATACTGTGCTGTGCACAAGGCCTTTGGCTACTAAATTTCTTGGATTTTGCTGCCAGTGTGATCCGGAAAACTCTTATTTCAAATGATGAAAGCATATAAAGTACCACCCACGTGATTGATGCATGGAAGGCTTTCTTATAAAACACAATGGAAAAACCAGAAATGAACAACTGGGCTGTCAACATGTCCAGTTTTGCTATGATAACAGACCATATAGTAATGATCGCTTAGCATGTTATTGGAGATCAAATTAGCCTTCTTTATCAAATACTCATATCGTTCCTTTTTGCATACCTCTGTTATAGTACTTTCCGGATTAATACCAAATCTACCGTAGAGCGTGTGCATGAGGATCTTATAAACATATGCCATAGCAACGTCACCACTTTTCTTAGCTTCTTGTCTGCAGGGCAGACACAAAGCTTTCGAAAGGACTACTCATCTTCTCAAACAAGTAACCCCTGAGTGGTATAATCTGATAACCCAAATCGCGGGCATACTTCATCTCTTCACTTACCCAAGGAAACTACTTTCTGGGTATCGACCGTAATAGGCAGAGGGCGTGGTATAGGAAAGGAGTGGATCAAAAGTATCTGCGCAGAAGGAAGAGGAACAAAGGAAGGCGACAAGAAGGCCAAGCATGCCCGACGAGTCAACTCTTTAAAAAGAAAAAATAGATGCCAACCGTACATGAATTGCAAGAATGAGGTTAGTGATTGATTGTGAAAGCAACAATTGAATAGAAAAATAAGTCGAAGTGAGAAAATGTTGGAATAAAGGGTCTTGGCATGTAGTCTGGTCCAACCACAACGATAGGGATTGGAATGAAAAGTGTTTGCGCCCACCTCACCAACCATCTTGTCCCGATACATACCTTCCCCTAGCAAGAGATCATGGTCAGTTCTTTGTACAGCCCATGGTATGATATTTGTCGAGAAGAAAAGAATGGCAGCCGTGTTATCACAGTAGATCATGGTTGTCTCATATGCATGCTTAGTCACATCAAGACAGAGAAGATAATTTCTCAGCCATATTGCTTCTTGAACTGCAGCCGTGCATGCTATATATTCTGATTTCATGGTAGACAAAGAGAAACAATCTTCTTTCTTACTGCACCAAGATATTGAGCCTCCTTCAAGGATAAACATATACCCTTGCCTTTTTTCTTCCATCTTTATCAGCAGATCCTTCGGCATCTTTATCCAACTAAATGAAAACTACCGCCTTGCTAGCATAAGGCGAGATTCATCGTACCACGTAGGTAACGAAGGAGACTCTTTACTGCCATCCAATGAAAAATTCCGGGATTGCTTTAGTATCGACTCATCATACACATCTTCTACCTCATCACTGTCATCATTTGCCGGTGCAGATAATGACACATGCTCCTCAAGGATATCATCAAAAGAACTACTAATCCTTAACTTTTCGAGGAATCCTTCATCAGTGGTTGTGAATGACTGACTTTTTCAATCCTTTCGACCTTGGTTCCGTAGGAGCAAGTCAGAAAGGTTGAGAAATAGAACCATCTGATTTGATTCGTTCCCAATAGCCATGAGATGATCATCTTAGGCAAAAGGCACCCTGTCCCAGACAAACCAGACAGGCAGCAAATTTAACTAAGGCAGTAAAGCATTCTGATACTCCTATACAGACAAGGCTGTAACCCAATCCGACCAGCCTCTCAGAATACCGAATAGGCAAAGTACGGAATCAAAATCAAGGGGACAAGGAGCCTACCAAGTACGGCAACAAAAGAAAGAAAGACGAGACAACGCTACGCTTGTTCACCAAAGGTAAAGATATCAGTTGATACTGATCCTACTTAACTTTCTTACCACTGTTTCGCATGACCGGGACATTGCTTGCCTAATATGATAGCTTGGCCTTTTCTTCTCTGCTACCACCTTATTAACTTCCAAGAATCCTCCCCAAGAGGACAGTCCTTCCTCTCCCTTTACTAGATTAGTCTCATTCTGGCAATTCTTCTTATCTTCATTATATTATTCCCTTTTCTTCTTTTTAGTGATCAACTCATTGATTCACAACTATTCTCACTCTTCTTCATTATATTATTCCTTCGTGTGTGCAACGATTTGCATTAGATGTGAAAATGTAGAGTGAAGAGATAGACTCTCCATATTAACGTTGTCGCTCTCTACTCAGACAGCTAGAGCACGGTTATTACCAACGGGTAGTGACAACCATACAAGAAAAATCTCAACTAACATATATGACAGTATAGAAAGAAAGAAAATGTTAAACATGGTTTTAAAACATTTTAACGGTAATCGCACAGCTTCAACAACAACGATGATTGTAAATATATAACTGTTCCTCATGATAACACACATCCTATTAGTATTAGCTTGCTAAACAACAAATGTACTCAATCTTTGGATTATGGTAATAACGGAATCTTATTGAAACTTATGGGTATATATAAGAATATGATGAGGACATCCCTTCCATGGATACAACTCCTTCACCACAAGGACCATTTACTCGAGCTCGTGCTTGTCAATTTAGGGCACGTTTGGTAAGGATTCTCGGGGGTAATTCTCAATCGGATCAATTGGAGCTGAGCCAAACGGGCAAAAAATCCCCCCGATTCTCAGCCAAATCGATCCGCTGTGATTCTTAATTTTACACATGAATGGAGAATCAAGCAAAAGGCGGCTTCTCGTGAGAATCCAACGAACAAAAATTGAAAATCCCCATAAGAATTCACAAAATCCCCATAAGAATCAGAATCTCAATATCAGAATCATAGAATCTGGAGCTCTACCAAACAGGCCCTTAATTACCAGGTGAATTCCTTCCTAGGTTCATATATTATTGAGAATAGTCTGCTACCTAATGCAAATCATTTAATTGTGATTAGGAATCTGGGAAAGGACGAAGGAAAGGGACCAAGTCAAGCAAGAATTCAAGATGGACTCGTTCTGGAATCAGATTCGGACTGCTGCGATGGTACCAAGTTCAAACGGGCATAACTTCCTCATACTGACTCCGTTTGGGATGTTCTTGTACTTCATGGAAAGCTTATGAAGTCTACTTTCCAACGGATCCAACCTCACCTTCAAATTCCATCCGAGCCGGCCACAATCATCAAAACAATCCACATTGGTTCCTGAGTCCGAGTCAAACGGGTGCTGCGCCATCCCCACTTGGGCCATGGGCGTTGTAACCTTAGGCGTGCGTGTGGGGACGTCCCTCCCTGGTCGTATCCCTATTTAAGAGCCACCGCCTCCCTTGTTACGACTTGGATTTCGTTGAGTTTAGGTTTAGCCCTTGTGCAAACTTCTGTTCTTCAGTTGTGTCGGGCGACCACCTGTCAAGACAGGTTCGTGATCCCAACATTGTGTTCGCAATACAATTTATGCTTCATTCATATTTCAATATCAGATTGCCTACGTCCTATTCTTGCTAGTTCTTCGATTGCTCTTAGGGATTGAACCTCGTGTTCAGGTTGATCGCGCTGCCAGCGGGATCAATAACATCTCGGAGTTGGTTCAGCGATTGCTAAGGCGCAAGCGACGTCGTGCGTTTGTAGTCGGATTGCCAGGGTCATCTCCACCCACAAATCGATAGCTATCAATCTCATCGAAAGATCGGGCACCTCGTCCCCATCAGAATATAAGGAATCAATATACTTATTATGGGCGTATCTCCCCCGGCTTATGTGGTTTAGGAATGCATGATCGATACATCGAAGAGAACTAAAAGGAAGAATTCTTTAATGACCTCTTAATCTCCTCCACTTGGGACTTGTCAAGAACTTCAAAAGTAGAAAACTTTTCCCAAAGCCAAAGGTAGTAAATAACACATAATAACATCAAAAAATAATCTTTTCATTCTCTTATCCTCCTTTTTCAAAAGAATAAGTCTTTCATACCTTTTTTTTTTACATTTGAAACTCATGTTCATGGTCTGTTTTATTCCCAATTGTTGCCCGTGTGAAAAGAAAGAAGAGAAATTAGGCCATGTTTCCCGAGAGAGACTGCGTTCTCTCAGGCCAGCAGTCTTATACTTATAGTCGACTGCTCTATGACGATCTGACCTCTTTCCTAGGCTCTGCTTGCTCGTCTACGCTCCGACCAATTCAGTAAAAATAGAAAAAATGATGTTTCCATGAAAAAGTCTAAGAAATAGTAGTAGTAGTCAAAAAGTGCACTTTTTCCATATATTTCGATTTATAGGGACCCCTATATTTATCTCTATCCACAGAGATACCTATCTATATAGAGAGAGATTTATCTAAAAAAGGATCTAGACTATCCTCTACCCGGGTAGATATGCCCTATGAGCGACTAGGCCGATCTTTTTTTATATGTTTTGGCCACGTCCGTTTCCGCTCCGAAGAGGAAGGTTTGGATCTTTCAATCTTATGTCGTGAGGGATGTGACCTATGTTAGGTCCATAAGATACCACAGCTTTTAGTGTTCTATGATTCACCTCCGAATAATGAGTAGGTAGTTCGATCCTTTTGATTCTTATCTTCCTAGTAAACGGGGATCCGGAGCAATAGGTCGAATTACTATATAAAGAAGACTTGTAAACAAAAGGACTTTTTGTTCGAGTAGGAAGATTTCGGTTTTTCTCCTTCGCTGTTTTCAATAAGAAGAAGTATTTGAAATGAAACAAATTCCTCTTCATTCTGTTGTGCTCAGCGAAGGAACTGCCTAAGCATACTTTTGCAGGTCCAAACTTCTTTGTTCTTTCGAAGTCTTCTTCTTGCATATAAGAACGCAACTCTTGCAAAAACCAGGATTTGAGTAGTAAGCGGCATCCCCTCTGAGTTGTGAGTAAGCGGAACCATTCTGTTTTTGTTCTTCTCCAGATTCTGACCGGTAGTAATTTGCCTATGATTTTTCCAACTGATATGTCAATATAGAAAGATCTCCTTATTTCTTCACCGCGGGTTCTTGCGTCATTTTCTTGAAATGATATTAGATCACCGTGGGAAACTTTCAAATGAGTAATGGTTACCAGTCCATTATTCAAACAAACCCTTCGATGACTTATCGGCTGCCTTGCTTGAGGAAGAGTGTCACAAAAATGGAGACGAACCGGAATCACGTCCGATCTTGTTTCTTGATTGAGTAAAAAAGGGATATATGAAGTTCGTTTTCTTCCTCTGTGCATCTCCCTTATGGGTAAATCCCCATAATAAAGGGACAACTTTCGTGTAGTTTGTGATTTGATGTTACTGTTTAGATATTCTCTCTAAGAAAGATTTCTTTTAATGGATCCCCTCTTGTTCCTCAATCTTCGGAGAATGCAGCGTTGGATTAGAGAAAGTTCTCTGTTCCGAACATTTCCTGGAAGTAGACGACACGTTTTAAATCTTAATGTAGGCATGGCATATTTCGTTGAATCAGTCTTTTTCGCCACATCGCGTATAAAGGGAATCGAACCAGCGCTTGAAGCAAAGAAGTCCTTCTTTTCGCTACTTTGGTCACCACTACTCAAATGGCTACATCCGGGGGGGGGGGGGGGGGCTGATCCGCATAATCTACTCCCTCTTTTCAAGGAAGATGGAATCGGACCTAGTGTAGCCCGTTAGACCAGTTCCTTTCCGTGCAGAGTTCATTCAGCGCCGGAGGAGTACTATCCGAGTCGCTTCTGTGTTCTGTGTCACAAGGATTAGGAATCAGATCCAACACACCTCGCCAAAAACGTGACTCGGTTACAAGTATTAGGACTCGGAAAACAAAACTAGTCGGACAAGTGATACTTCGGTGACAGAAAGGCAGAATCCCTCTCTCTCTCTCTCTCTCTGAAGTAAGGCAAACCTCCAAACAATGGAGTTGTTTGCGTGTGTCGCTGATTAACTGACCAGAGGAGTACTATCGGAGTCGCTGCTGTGTTCTGTGTCACAAGGATTAGGACTCGGATCCAACACTCTTCGCCAAAAACGTGACTCGGTTACAAGTATTAGGACTCGGAAAACAAAACTAGTCGGACAAGTGATACTTCGGTGACAGAAAGGCAGAATCCCTCTCTCTCTCTCTCTCTCTGAAGTAAGGCAAACCTCCAAACAATGGAGTTGTTTGCGTGTGTCGCTGATTAACTGACCAGAGGAGTACTATCGGAGTCGCTGCTGTGTTCTGTGTCACAAGGATTAGGACTCGGATCCAACACTCTTCGCCAAAAACGTGACTCGGTTACAAGTATTAGGACTCGGAAAACAAAACTAGTCGGACAAGTGATACTTCGGTGACAGAAACGTGACTCTCTCTCTCTCTCTCTCTCTCTCTCTCTCACTCTCTCTGATGTAAGGCAAACCTCCAAACAATGGAGTTGTTCGCGTGTGTCGTTTACTAACAGACCAGAGGAGTACTATCCGAGTCGCTGCAGTGTTCTGTGTCACAAGGATTAGGACTCGGATCCAACACTCTTCGCCAAAAACGTGATTCGGTTACAAGTATTAGGACTCGGAAAACAAAACTAGTCGGACAAGTGATACTTCGGTGACAGAAACGTGACTCTCTCTCTCTCTCTCTCTGAAGAAAGGCAAACCTCCAAACAATGGAGTTGTTTGCGTGTGTCGCTGATTAACTGACCAGAGGAGTACTATCCGAGTCGCTGCTGTGTTCTGTGTCACAAGGATTAGGACTCGGATCCAACACTCTTCGCCAAAAACGTGACTTGGTTACAAGTATTAGGACTCGGAAAACAAAACTAGTCGGACAAGTGATACTTCGGTGACAGAAACGTGACTCTCTCTCTCTCTCTGAAGTAAGGCAAACCTCCAAACAATGGAGTTGTTCGCGTGTGTCGCTTACTAACAGACCAGAGGAGTACTATCCGAGTCGCTGTGTGTTCTGTGTCACAAGGATTAGGACTCGGATCCAACACTCTTCGCCAAAAACGTGACTCGGTTACAAGTATTAGGACTCGGAAAACAAAACTAGTCGGACAAGTGATACTTCGGTGACAGAAACGTGACTCTCTCTCTCACTCTCTCTGAAGTAAGGCAAACCTCCAAACAATGGAGTTGTTCGCGTGTGTCGCTTACTAACAGACCAGAGGAGTACTATCCGAGTCGCTGCAGTGTTCTGTGTCACAAGGATTAGGACTCGGATCCTACACTCTTCGCCAAAAACTTGATTCGGATACAAGTATTAGGACTCGGAAAACAAAACTAGTCGGACAAGTGATACTTCGGTGACAGAAACGTGACTCTCTCTCTCTCTCTCTCTCAGAAGTAAGGCAACCCTCCAAACAATGGAGTTGTTCGCGTGCGTCGCTTAGTAACAGACCAGAGGAGTACTATCCGAGTCGCTGCTGTGTTCTGTGTCACAAGGATTAGGACTCGGATCCAACACTCTTTGCCATAAACGTGGCTCGGTTACAAGTATTAGGACTCGGAAAACAAAACTAGTCGGACAAGAGATACTTCGGTGACATAAACATGACTCTCTCTCTCCCTCTGAAGTAAGGCAAACCTCCAAACAATGGAGTTGTTTGCGTGTGTCGCTGATTAACTGACCAGAGGAGCACTATCAGAGTCGCGGCTGTGTTCTGTGTCACAAGGATTAGGACTCGGATCCAACACTCTTCGCCAAAAACGTGACTCGGTTACAAGTATTAGGACTCGGAAAACAAAACTAGTCGAACAAGTGATACTTCGGTGACAGAAACGTGACTCTCCCTCTCTCTCAAGTAAGGCAAACCTCCAAACAATGGAGTTGTTCGCGTGTGTCGCATATTAACAGACAAGAGGAGTACTATCCGAGTCGCTGCTGTGTTCTGTGTCACAAGGATTAGGACTCGAATCCAACACTCTTCGCCAAAAACGTGACTCGGTTACAAGTATTAGGACTCGGAAAACAAAACTAGTCGGACAAGTGATACATCGGTGTCAGAAACGTGACTCTCTCTCTCTCTCTCTCTCTCTGATGTAAGGCAAACCTAAAAAACATTGGAGTTGTTCGCGTGTTTCTTATTAACAGACCAGAGCAGTACTATCCGAGTCGCTGCTGTGTTCTGTGTCACAAGGATTAGGACTCGGATCCAACACTCTTCGCCAAAAACGTGACTCGGTTACAAGTATTAGGACTCAGAAAACAAAACTAGTCGGACAAGTGATACATCGGTGTCAGAAACATGACTCTCTCTCTTCTCTCTCTCTGTCTCTCTGAAGTAAGGCAAACCTCCAAACAATGGAGTTGTTCGCGTGTGTCGCTTATTAACAGACCAGAGGAGTACTATCGGAGTCGCTGCTGTGTTCTGTGTCACAAGGATTAGGACTCGGATCCAACACTCTTCGCCAGAAACGTGACTCGGTTACAAGTATTAGGACTCGGAAAACAAAACTAGTCGGACAAGTAATACTTCGTCGACAGAAACGTGACTCTCTCTCACTCTCTCTCTCTCTCTGAAGTAAGACAAACCTCCAAACAATGGAGTTGTTCGCGTGTGTTGCTTATTAACAGACCAGAGGAGTACTATCGGAGTCGCTGCTGTGTTCTGTGTCACAAGGATTAGGACTCGGATCCAACACACTTCGCCAAAAACGTGATTCGGTTACAAGTATTAGGTCTCGGAAAACAAAACTAGTCGGACGAGTGATACTTCGGTGACAGAAACGTGACTCTCTCTCTCTCTCTCTCTGAAGTAAGGCAAACCTCCAAACAAGGGAGTTGTTCGAGTGTGTCGCTTATTAACAGACCAGAGGAGTGCTATCCGAGTCGCTGCTGTGTTCTGTGTCACAAGGATTAGGACTCAGATCCAACACTCTTCGCCAAAAACGTGACTCCGTTACAAGTATTACGACTCGGAAAACAAAACTAGTCGGACAACTGATACTTCGGGGACAGAAACGTGACTCTCTCTCTCTCTCTCTGAAGTAAGGCAAACCTCCAAACAATGGAGTTGTTCGCGTGTGTCGCCTAGTTACAGACCAGAGGAGTACTATCCGAGTCGCTGCTGTGTTCTGTGTCCCAAGGATTAGGACTAGGATCCAACACTCTTCGCCAAAAACGTGACTCGGTTACAAGTATTAGGACTCGGAAAACAAAACTAGTCGGACAAGTGATACTTCGGTGACAGAAACGTGACTCTCTCTCTCTCTCTCTCTCTTTCTCTCACTCTCTCTGATGTAAGGCAAACCTCCAAACAATGGAGTTGTACGCGTGTGTCGCTTACTAACAGACCAGAGGAGTACTATCCGAGTCGCTGCAGTGTTCTGTGTCACAAGGATTAGGACTCGGATCCAACACTCTTCGCCAAAAACGTGACTCGGTTACAAGTATTAGGACTCGGAAAACAAAACTAGTCGGACAAGTGATACTTCGGTGACAGAAACGTGACCCTCTCTCTCTCTCTCTCTCCTATCTGAAGAAAGGCAGACCTCCAAACAATGGAGTTGTTCGCGTGTATTGCTTGTTAACAGACCAGAGGAGTACTATCCGAGTCGCTGCTGTGTTCTGTGTCACAAGGATTAGGACTCGGATCCAACACACTTCGCCAAAAACGTGACTCGGTAGCAAGTATTAGGACTCGAAAAACAAAACTAGTCGGACAAGTGATACTTCGGTGACAGAAACGTGACGCGCGCTCTCTCTCTCTCTCTCTGAAGTAAGGCAAACCTCCAAACAATGGATTTGTTCGCGTGTGTCGCATATTAACAGACCAGAGGAGTACTATCCGAGTCGCTGCTGTGTTCTATGTCACAAGGATTTGGACTCAGATCCTACACTCTTCGCCAAAAACGTGACTCGGTTACAAGTATTAGGACTCGGAAAACAAAACTAGTCGGACAAGTGATACTTCGGTGACAGAAACGTGACTCTCTCTCTCTATCTCCCTCTGAAGTAAGGCAAACCTCCAAACAATGGAGTTGTTCGCGTGTGTCGCATATTAACAGACCAGAGGAGTACTATCCGAGTCGCTGCTGTGTTCTATGTCACTAGGATTAGGACTCAGATCCTACACTCTTCGCCAAATACGTGACTCGGTTACAAGTATTAGGACTCGGAAAACAAAACTTGTCGGACAAGTGATACTTCGGTGACAGAAACGTGACTCGCTCTCTCTCTCTCTCTCTGAAGTAAGGCAAACCTCCAAACAAGGCAGTTGTTCGCGTGTGTCGCTTATTAACAGACCAGAGGAGTGCTATCCGAGTCGCTGCTGTGTTCTGTGTCACAAGGATTAGGACTCGGATCCAACACTCTTCGCCAAAAACATGACTCGGTTACAAGTACTAGGACTCGGAAAACAAAACTAGTTGGACAAGTGATACTTCGGTGACAGAAATGTGACTCCCTCTCTCTCTCTCGCTCTCTCTCTCTCACTCTCTCTGTAGTAAGGCAAACCTCCAAACAATGGAGTTCTTCGCGTGTGTCGCTTATTAACAGACTAGAGGAGTACTATCCAAGTCGCTGCTGTGTTCTGTGTCACAAGGATAAGCACTCGGATCCAACACTCTTCGCCAAAAACGTGAGTCGGTTACAAGTATTAGGACACGGAAAACAAAACTAGTCAGACAAGTGATACTTCGGTGACAGAAACGTGACACTCTCTCTCTCTCTCTCTCTCTCCGAAGTAAGGCAAACCTCCAAACAATGGAGTTGTTTGTGTGTGTCGCTGATTAACTGACCAGAGGAGTACTATCCGAGTCGCTGCTGTGTTCTGTGTCACAAGGATTAGGACTCGGATCCTAGACTCTTCGCCAAATACGTGACTCGGTTACAAGTATTAGGACTCGGAAAACAAAACTAGTCGGACAAGTGATACTTCGGTGACAGAAACGTGACTCTCTCTCTCTCTCTCCCTCTCTCTATCTGAAGTATGGCAGAGCTCCAAGCAATGGAGTTGTTCGCGTGTGTCACTTATTAACAGACCAGAGGAGTACTATCCGAGTCGCTGCTGTGTTCTGTGTCACAAGGATTAGGACTCGGATCCAAAACTCTTCGCCAAAAACGTGACCCGGTTACAAGTATTAGGACTCGGAAAACAAAACTAGTCGGACAAGTGATACTGCGGTGACAGAAACGTGACTCTCTCTCTCTCGCTCTCTCTCTCACTCTCTCTGAAGTAAGGGAAACCTCCAAACAATGGAGTTGTTCGCGTCTGTCGCTTATTAACAGACCAGAGGAGTAGTATCGGAGTCGCTGCTGTGTTCTGTGTCACATGGATTAGGTCTCGGATCCAATACTCTTCGCTAAAAACGTGACTCAGTTACAAGTATTAGGACTCGGAAAACAAAACTAGTCGGACAAGTGATACTTCGGTGACAGAAACGTGACTCTCTCTCTCTCTCTCTCTCTCTGCAGTAAGGCAAACCACCAAAGAAGGGAGTTGTTCGCGTGTGTCGCTTATTTATAGACCAGAGGAGTACTATCCAAGTCGCTGCTGTGTTCTGTGTCACAAGGATTAGGACTCGGATCCAACACTCTTCACCAAAAACGGGACTCCGTTACAAGTATGAGGACTCGGAAAACAAAACTAGTCGGTCAAGTGATACTTCGGTGACAGAAACGTGACTCTCTCTCTATCTCTGAAGTAAGGCAAACCTCCAAACAATGGAGTTGTTCGCGTGTGTCGCATATTAACAGACCAGAGGAGTACTATCCGAGTCGCTGCTTTGTGCTGTGTCACAAGGATTAGGACTCGGATCCAACACTCTTCGCAAAAAACGTGACTCGGTTGCAAGTATTAGGACTCGGAAAACAAAACTAGTCGGACAAGTGATACTTCGGTGACAGAAACGTGACTCTCTCTCTCTCTCTCTCTCTCTCTCTGTCTGAAGTAAGGCAGACCTCCAAACAATGGAGTTGTTCGCGTGTGTCGCTTATTAACAGACCATAGGAGTACTATCCAAGTCGCTGCCGTGTTCTATGTCACAAGGATTAGGACTCGGATCCAATACTCTTCGCAAAAAACGTGACTTGGTTACAAGTATTAGGACTCGGAAAAAAACAAAACTAGTCGGACAAGTGATACTTCGGTGACAGAAACGTGACTCTCTCTCTCTCTGGTTTGCCTTCAGAGAGAGGGAGAGAGAGAGAGAGTCACGTTTCTGTCACCGAAGTATCACTTGTCCGACTAGTTTTCTTTTCCGAGCCCTAAAACCTGTAACCGAGTCACGTTTTTGTCGAAGAGTGTTGGATCCGAGTCCTAATCCTTGTGCCACAGAACACAGCAGCGACTCGGATAGTACTCCCCTGGTCTGTTAATAAGCTACACACGCGAACAACTCCATTGTTTGGAGGTTTGCCTTACTTCAGAGAGAGAGAGAGAGAGAGAGAGAGAGTCACGTTTCTGTCACCGAAGTATCACTTGTCCGACTAGTTTTGTTTTCCGAGTCCTAATCCTTGTGACACAGAAGACACTAGCGACTCGGATAGTACTCCCCTGGTCTGTTTATAAGCTACGCCGCGAAAAACTCCATTGCTTGGAGGTTTGCCTTACTTTAGAGAGAGAGAGAGAGAGAGAGAGTCACGTTTCTGTCACCGAAGTATCACTTGTCCGACTAGTTTTGTTTTCCGAGTCTAATATTGTAACCGAGTCACGTTTTTGTCGAAGAGTGTTGGATCCGAGTCCTAATCCTTGTGACACAGAACACAGCAGCGACTCGGATAGTACTCCCCTGGTCTGCTAATAAGCTACGCACGCGAACAACACCATTGTTTGGATGTTTGCCTTACATTAGAGAGAGACAGAGTCACATTTCTGTAACCGAAGTATCACTTGTCTGACTAGTTTTGTTTTCCGAGTTCTAATACTTGTAACCGAGTCACGTTTTTTTCGAATAGTGTTGGATCCGAGTCCTAATCCTTGTGACACAGAGCACAGCAGCGACTCGGATAGTACTCGCCTGGTCTATTAAAAAGCTACGCACGCGAACAACTCCATTGTTTGGAGGTTTGCCTTACTTCAGAGAGAGGGAGCGTCACGTTTCTGTCACCGAAGTATCACTTGTCCGACTAGTTTTGTTTTCCGAGTCCTAATACTTGTAACCGAGTCACGTTTTTGTCGAAGAGTGTTGGATCCGAGTCCTAATCCTTGTGACACAGAACACAGCAGCAACTCGGATAGTACTCCCCTGGTCTGTTAATAAGCTACGCACGCGAACAACACCTTTGTTTGGTGGTTTGCCTTATTTCAGAGAGAGACAGAGAGAGAGAGTCACTTTTCTGTCACCGAAGTATCACTTGTCTGACTAGTTTTGTTTTCCGAGTCCTAATACTTGTAACCGAGTCATGTTTTTGTCGAAGCGTGTTGGATCCGAGTCCTAATCCTTGTGACACAGAACACAGCAGCGACTCGGAGAGTACTCCCCTGGTCTGTTAAAAAGCTATAGACGCGAACAACTCCAATGTTTGGAGGTTTGCCTTACTTCAGAGAGAGAAAGAGAGAGAGGGAGTCACGTTTCTGTCACCGAAGTATCAATTGTCCGACTAGTTTTGTTTTCCGAGTCCTAATACTTGTAACCGAGTCACGTTTTTGTCGAAGAGTGTTGGATCCGAGTCCTAATCATTGTGACATAGAACACAGCAGCTACTCGGATAGTACTCCCCTGGTCTGTTAATAAGCTACGCACGCGAACAACACCATTGTTTGGAGGTTTGCCTTACTTCAGAGAGAGACAGAGTCACATTTCTGTCACCGAAGTATCACTTGTCCGACTAGTTTTGTTTTCCGAGTCCTAATACTTGTAACCGAGTCACGTTTTTGTCGAATAGTGTTGGATCCGAGTCCAAATCCTTGTGACACAGAGCATAGCAGCGACTCGGATAGTACTCCCCTGGTCTGTTAATAAGCTACGCACACGGACAACTCCATTGTTTGGAGGTTTGCCTTACTTCAGAGAGAGAGAGAGAGAGAGGGTCACGTTTCTGTCACCGAAGAATCACTTGTCCGACTAGTTTTGTTTTCCGAGTCCTAATACTTGTAACCGAGTCACGTTTATGTCGAAGAGTGTTGGATCCGAGTCCTAATCCTTGTGACACAAAACACAGCAGCGACTCGGATAGTACTCCCCTGGTCTGTTAATAAGCTACACACGCGAACAACTCCATTCTTTCGAGGTTTGCCTTACTTCAGAGAGAGAGAGAGAGAGAGAGTCACTTTTCTATCACCGAAGTATCACTTGTCTGACTAGTTTTGTTTTCCGAGTCCTAATACTTGTAACCGAGTCATGTTTTTGTCGAAGCGTGTTGGATCCGAGTCCTAATCCTTGTGACACAGAACACAGCAGCGACTCGGAGAGTACTCCCCTGGTCTGTTAAAAAGCTACAGACGCGAACAACTCCAATGTTTGGAGGTTTGCCTTACTTCAGAGAGAGAAAGAGAGAGAGAGAGTCACGTTTCTGTCACCGAAGTATCACTTGTCCGACTAGTTCTGTTTTCCGAGTCCTAATACTTGTAACCGAGTCACGTTTTTGTCGAAGAGTGTTGGATCCGAGTCCTAATCCTTGTGACACAGAACACAGCAGCGACTCGGATAGTACTCCACTGGTCTGTTAATAAGCTACACACGCGAACAACTCCATTGTTTGGAGATTTGCCTTCCATCAGAGAGAGAGAGAGAGTCACGATTCTGTCACCGAAGTATCACTTGTCTGACTAGTTTTGTTTTCCGAGTCCTAATACTTGTAACCCAGTCACGGTTTTGTCGAAGAGTGTTGGATCCGAGTCCTAATCCTTGTGACGCAGAACACAGCAGCGACTCGGATAGTACTCCCCTGGTCTGTTAATAAGCTACACACGCGAACAACTCCATTGTTTGGAGGTTTACCTTACTTCAGAGAGAGAGAGAGAGAGAGAGAGTCACGTTTCTGTCACCGAAGTATCACTTGTCCGACTAGTTTTGTTTTCCGAGTCCTAATACACTTAACCGAGTCACGTTTTTGTCGAAGAGTGTTGGATCCGAGTCCTAATCCTTGTGACACAGAACACAGCAGCGGTTTTGTGATGTTAGAAGCCGATGTTATAGTTTATGTCTGGATGATGCACAGCTGGCCGAGTTAGCATTCCAAGGTTTGGTGGCTCCGATCAAGGAAAGATTTTCGTCAGAAGACTTCGAGAGCCTAGCACACCTAGTACAAAAGGTATCGGCTCATGAAAGCCGACTTCAAGAGGCCAGGAAGGAATATTGAGGCCCAAACAGAAGAAGAATTTCGAAGTTTGATAACAAACTCCGAAATTGGGGGGCATGTGTTAACGCCAAAATTTGGCACGATTCATATCCATGTTCGGTTAAGGAAAGAAGCCATGTCAGCCAATAGAAGCTCATCTGGAAGAGACCAAGCCTGGAAGGAATCGTGAAGACCACATTATGGCAGTTATCTATCTTATCTATTAGATAGTTTTATCTTTTAGGAAACCTGATCTCTTGTCCGATCAGGTCTGTTAGTTTTCCTTTTCTAGTTAGGAAAGTCCTGTTCCGTGTCCTATAAGGACTCATGTAACTCGGGGTATAAATACGTACGCCCGGCACCTTGTAAATTATCCACACAGATCAATCAAATTCGGCGCATCGCCACCCTTTCGACGGGTTCTTGCTTCTCGAGCGGGGCTGCATCGGTGAGGTCCGAACTCCTGCGAGAGGGTAAGACTCGTCACCCCTTACCCAGGTGTATCTGCCCTGTCTACGGCTGCATCGGTTCGGTCCGACCTCTTAGGCCGATCAGGTATACCACATCACGCGTGCGTAGATCTTATCAGCTTACTGGGGGCGATTTATCATCAGTTCGTGCTGCATCGGTTGGGTCCGACCTACTGAGCTGCCAGCGATAAATCGTTCCTGCTAGGTTGATGGTTTTTGCGCAAGTGTCTTATCGGAATGTATAGCCGATAAGTTATCTTATTACATCACAGTTGCATTAGGTCTATCGGTTTGTTGAGGTTCCTCTATTATTATTAATCTGTGCTGCATCAGTTAGGTCTGAACTACTAGATTGATAATAATAGATTTATCCTTGGTGAGCCGATCGGTGTATATGCGACGTTCTATCGGAGTGCTTAGCCGATGGGTTATCTTTTCATAAAGCCGACTGTATTATCTTTACTATTTTGGTCATCTACATTATCATCGGTTTTCTAGCCGATGCACATGTGTTTCCTTGGCAATCGGCTAGCTTACTATTCTGCCTATCTATTTTATCATCGGCTTCTAGCCGATGCACATGTTATACTGACAGCTTATCTATTTGCTTATAGCGTTATCGGTTTCCTAGCTGATACACAGGTGCCATCGGCCATCGGCTACAAGGAGCCTACATCAGTCCGTATCGACCGATAGCCGATGTGCAATTGCTGTTGACCCGGGCATGAGCACAAGCGAGGACCCGGGAGCGAAGACCTGGGCACGAGGACCCAGGCACGAGCACGAGACCCGGGCGTGGACAGCTGTGGCCCGAACAAAGTTTTATCATCGGCTTTCAGCCGATGCTCAAGCATTCCTTTGGCAATCGGCTAGCGGGATTCTTATTGGCCGATTGAATCCCTGAGCTAATATTCTCCTCGTCAATTGCGGGGTCAAATTGACTGGCACGCCTGCGAACCTCAAGATTTTAGGACCTGCACTGGAGCTAAGCAGATCTCCCAGGCCTTCGTATGTTCAATCGCATCAAAACCAGATCATCAACAACCTTCTTGGCACACCCGGTGGTTTTTGGTGCGAACAGACTCGGAAAACAAAACTAGTCGGACAAGTGATACTTCGGTGACAGAAACGTGACTTTCTCTCTCTCTCTGAAGTAAGGCAAACCTCCAAACAAGGGAGTTGTTCGCTTGTGTCGCTTATTAACAAACCAGAGGAGTGCTATCCGAGTCACTGCTGTGTTTCTGTGTCACAAGGATTAGGACTCGGATCCAACAATCTTCGCCAAAAACGTGTCTCCGTTACAAGTATTAGGACTCGGAAAACAAACTACTCGGACAAGTGATACTACGGTGACAGAAACGTCACTCTCTCTCTCTCTCTCTCTCTCTCTGAAGTAAGGCAAACCTCCAAACAATGGAGTTGTTCGCGTGTGTCCCTTATTAACTGACCAGAGGAGCACTATCCGAGTCGCTGCTGTGTTCTGTGTCACAAGGATTAGGACTCAGATCCAACACTCTTCGCCAAAAACGTGACTCGGTTACAAGTATTAGGACTCGGAAAACAAAACTAGTCGGACAAGTGATACTTCGGTGACAGAAATGTGACTCTCTCTCTCTCTCTCTCTCTCTCTGAAGTAAGGCAAACCTCCAAACAATGGAGTTGTTCGTGTGTGTCGCTTATTAACTGACCAGATGAGAACTTTCCGAGTCGCTGCTATGTTCTGTGTCACAAGGATTAGGACTCGGATCCAACACTCTTCGCCAAAAAGTGACTCGGTTACAAGTATTAGGACTCGGAAAACAAAACTAGTCGGACAAGTGATACTTCGGTGACAGAAATGTGACTCTCTCTCTCTCTCTCTCTCTCTGAAGTAAGGCAGACCTCCAAACAATGGAGTTCTTCGCGTGGGTCGCTTATTAACTGACCAGAGGAGTGCTATCCGAGTCGCTGCTGTGTTCTGTGTCACAAGGAGTAGGACTCGGATCCAACACTCTTCGCCAAAAACGTGACTCCGTTACAAGTATTAGGACTCGGAAAACAAAACTAGTCGGACAAGTGATACTTCGGTGACAGAAACGTGACTCTCTCTCTCTCTGTGAAGTAAGGCAAACCTCCAAACAAGGGAGTTGTTCGCGTGTGTCGCTCATTAACAGACCAGAGGAGTGCTATCCGAGTCGCTGCTGTGTTCTGTGTCACAAGGAGTAGGACTCGGATCCAACACTCTTCGCCAAAAACGTGACTCCGTTACAATTATTAGACTCGGAAAACAAAACTAGTCGAACAAGTGATACTTCGGTGACAGAACCGTGACTCTCTCTCTCTCTCTAAAGTAAGGCAAACCTCCAAACAATGGAGTTGTTCGCGTGTGTCGCTTATTAACAGGCCAGAGGAGTACTATGCGAGTCGCTGCTGTGTTCTGTGTCACAAGGATTAGGACTCGGATCCAACACTCTTCGCCAAAAACGTGACTCGGTTACAAGTACTAGGACTCGGAAAACAAAACTAGTCGGACAAGTGATACTTCGATGACAGAAACGTGACTCTCTCTCTCGCTCTGAAGTAAGGCAAACCTCCAAACAAGGGAGTTATTCGCTTGTGTCGCTTATTAACAGACCAGA
The DNA here is from genome assembly GCA_003991445.1 of Oryza meyeriana var. granulata. Taxonomy (NCBI): domain Eukaryota; kingdom Viridiplantae; phylum Streptophyta; class Magnoliopsida; order Poales; family Poaceae; genus Oryza; species Oryza meyeriana. The sequence goes on from RYFJ01004426.1 coordinate 31,122, forward strand.
GGAGTGCTATCCGAGTCGCTGCTGTGTTCTGTGTCACAAGGATTATGACTCGGATCCAACACTCTTCGCCAAAAACGTGACTCGGTTACAAGTATTAGGCCTCGGAAAACAAAACTAGTTGGACAAGTGATACTTCGGTGACAGAAATGTGACTCTCTCTCTCTCTCTCTCTGAAGTAAGGCAAACCTCCAAACAATGGAGTTGTTCGCGTGTGTCGCCTATTAATAGACCAGGGGAGAACTATCGGAGTCGCTGCTGTGTTCTGTGTCATAAGGATTAGGACTTGGATCCAACACTCTTCGCCAAAAACGTGACTCAGATACAAGTATTAAGACTTCGAAAAACAAAACTAGTCGGACATGTGATTCTTCGGTGACAGAAACATGACTCTCTCTCTCTCTCTCTCTGAAGTAAGGCAAACCTCCAAACAATGGAGTTGTTCGCGTGTGTCGCTTACTAACAGACCAGAGGAGTATTATCCGAGTCGCTGCTGTGTTCTGTGTGACAAGGATTAGGACTCGGATCCAATACTCTTCGCCTAAAACGTGACTCGGTTACAAGTATTAGGTCTCGGAAAACTAAACTAGTCGGACAAGTGATACTTCGGTGACAGAAACGTGACACTCTCTCTCTCTCTCTCTCTCTCTATATGAAGTAAGGCAGACCTCCAAACAATGGAGTTGTTCGCGTGTGTCGCTTGTTGACAGACCAGAGGAGTACTATCCGAGTCGCTGCTGTGTTCTGTGTCACAAGGAGTAGGACTCGGATCCAACACTCTTCGCCAAAAACGTGACTCCGTTACAAGTATTAGGACTCGGAAAACAAAACTAGTCGGACAAGTGATACTTCGGTGACAGAAACGTGACTCTCTCTCTCTCTGTGAAGTAAGGCAAACCTCCAAACAAGGGAGTTGTTCGCGTCTGTCGCTCATTAACAGACCAGAGGAGTGCTATCCGAGTCGCTGCTGTGTTCTGTGTCACAAGGAGTAGGACTCGGATCCAACACTCTTCGCCAAAAACGTGACTCCGTTACAATTATTAGGACTCGGAAAACAAAACTAGTCGAACAAGTGATACTTCGGTGACAGAACCGTGACTCTCTCTCTCTCTCTAAAGTAAGGCAAACCTCCAAACAATGGAGTTGTTCGCGTGTGTCGCTTATTAACAGGCCAGAGGACTACTATGCGAGTCGCTGCTGTGTTCTGTGTCACAAGGATTAGGACTCGGATCCAACACTCTTCGCCAAAAACGTGACTCGGTTACAAGTACTAGGACTCGGAAAACAAAACTAGTCGGACAAGTGATACTTCGATGACAGAAACGTGACTCTCTCTCTCTCTCTCTGAAGTAAGGCAAACCTCCAAACAAGGGAGTTATTCGCTTGTGTCGCTTATTAACAGACCAGAGGAGTGCTATCCGAGTCGCTGCTGTGTTCTGTGTCACAAGGATTATGACTCGGATCCAACACTCTTCGCCAAAAACGTGACTCGGTTACAAGTATTAGGCCTCGGAAAACAAAACTAGTTGGACAAGTGATACTTCGGTGACAGAAATGTGACTCTCTCTCTCTCTCTCTCTGAAGTAAGGCAAACCTCCAAACAATGGAGTTGTTCGCGTGTGTCGCCTATTAATAGACCAGGGGAGAACTATCGGAGTCGCTGCTGTGTTCTGTGTCATAAGGATTAGGACTCGGATCCAACACTCTTCGCCAAAAACGTGACTCGGATACAAGTATTAGGACTCGAAAAACAAAACTAGTCGGACAAGTGATACTTCGGTGACAGAAACATGACTCTCTCTCTCTCTCTCTCTCTGAAGTAAGGCAAACCTCCAAACAATGGAGTTGTTCGCGTGTGTCGCTTACTAACAGACCAGAGGAGTATTATCCGAGTCGCTGCTGTGTTCTGTGTGACAAGGATTAGGACTCGGATCCAATACTCTTCGCCTAAAACGTGACTCGGTTACAAGTATTAGGTCTCGGAAAACTAAACTAGTCGGACAAGTGATACTTCGGTGACAGAAACGTGACACTCTCTCTCTCTCTCTCTCTCTCTCTATATGAAGTAAGGCAGACCTCCAAACAATGGAGTTGTTCGCGTGTGTCGCTTGTTGACAGACCAGAGGAGTACTATCCGAGTCGCTGCTGTGTTCTGTGTCACAAGGATTAGGACTCGGATCCAACACTCTTCGCCAAAAACGTGACTCGGTTACAAGTATTAGCCTCGGAAAACAAAACTAGTTGGACCAGTGATACTTCGGTGACAGAAACGTGACTCTCTCTCTCTCTCTCTCTCTCTCTCTCTCCGAAGTAAGGCAAACCTCCAAACAATGGAGTTGTTCGCGTGTGTCACATATTAACAGACCAGAGGAGTACTATCCGAGTCGCTGCTGTCTTCTGTGTCACAAGGATTAGGACTCGGATCCAACACTCTTCGCCAAAAACGTGACTCGGTTACAAGTATTAGGCCTCGGAAAACAAAACTAGTTGGACAAGTCAAACTTCGGTGACAGAAACGTGACTCTCTCTCTCTCTCTCTCTCTCTGAAGTAAGGCAAACCTCCAAACAATGGAGTTGTTCGCGTGTGTCACATATTACCAGACCAGAGGAGTACTATCCGAGTCGCTGCTGTCTTCTGTGGCACAAGGATTAGGACTCGGATCCAACACTCTTCGCCAAAAACGTGACTCGGTTACAAGTATTAGGCCTCGGAAAACAAAACTAGTTGGACAAGTCAAACTTCGGTGACAGAAACGTGACTCTCTCTCTCTCTCTCTCTCTCTCTCTCTGAAGTAAGGCAAACCTCTAAACAATGGAGTTGTTCGCGTGTGTCACATATTAACAGACCAGAGGAGTACTATCCGAGTCGCTGCTGTCTTCTGTGTCACAAGGATTAGGACTCGGATCCAACACTCTTCGCCAAAAACGTGACTCGGTTACAAGTATTAGGCCTCGGAAAAGAAAACTAGTCGGACAAGCGATACTTCAGTGACAGAAACGTGACTAGAACTCGAAACTCTAAGGAAATGAAACACTAAGACCAGCAACTCGACACGGCAATGTATCCGAAGACTCAACAAACCCTAACTAAGCAGTAGTAGTAAACAGGCCACAAAAGGGTTATAGGACTATGGAAACTAATCTACTACTTTTTTTTTTGGCTTTTTCTGGACTGTAGGTAAATAACAGATGGGATCTGAAATCTCTCACCGAACAACCTTGAGCTCTGATACCACTTGATGCGAGGTTCGGTCCCGATCTTTCGATGGAGAAGGTAATCACGATTGGTGGAAGAAACCGACGTTCACGGCCCGACTACAACTATCCGCGATGTTGCGCCTTAGCGACCGATACACCGATTCCAGAAGGTGAACGCATCTTGTGGGGCGCGATCAACGCCACGAGGCTCTCGTCCTGCAAGCAACGTAGAACAAGCAAGAGCGAGTTGAACAAGCACTGAATTGCTAATCAAATATGAAGTTTCAATCTGAAAATACAAGAGGTGGTTCCAATAACAAGAAGACAGCGATCTAGTCGACACGCGCGCTTCAAGCGAAGTAGCAGTGGCTAAACTTCAATCTATCAAAAACCCAATCTGCTTGTGGCGCTCTAGAACATATAAATAGATGGAGGACGACCAAGAGTGTGTTGGGGGTCGTTCTCCAACCCTAGACGCCCCCTAATGGCTCAACTTGAAACACAGCCCACGGCCAAAATAAGTGCGCAGCACCGTAGACAGAAATGGTCTCGGTTAGTATTTCGACGTTTCTGGACGATTCTGATAAGCATATGACTGAGCCGATCCATTGACGAAAGACTTTATAAGCTTTCCATGAAGTACTTGAACGTCCAAAACGGAGCCCGTACGAAGTCGTGGCGGCCATTAGAAGTTGGTGCTGTCCTGCCAGTCCGAATCCAATCGGCCGACTCCCTCTCCTGGATGGTATTCTCCTTTTCTCCTTGTTTCTAAGCACCCAAGAGTACACGGTTTCCATGTCTAAAGAAACCGAACATGAACTTAGAGTGAACTTACTTGATATTTAATTGACGTGCACGGCGCGCGAAGTCATAGACCTTGTGTAGGTGTAGATGTAGTGAGATGTATCGATGGTGTTCATGTCCTCATCAAAGTACTATCCGTGTCGCTGCTGTGGTTCATGTGTCACAAGGATTACGACACGGATCCAACACACTTCGCCAAAAACGTGACCCGGTTACAAGTATTAGGACTCGGAAAACAAAAACTAGTCGACAGGTGATACTTCGGTGGCAGAAACGTGACTCTCTCTCTCTCTCTCTCTCTCTCTGAAGTAAGGCAAACCTCCAAACATTGGAGTTGTTCGCGTGTGTCGCTTATTAACAGACCAGAAAGTACTATCCGAGTCACTGCCGTGTTCTGTGCCACAAGGATTAGGACTCGGATCCAACACACTTCGTCAAAAACGTGACTCGGTTACAAGTATTAGGACTCGGAAAACAAAACTAGTCGGACAAGTGATACTTCGTTGACAGAAACGTGACTCTCTCTCTCTCTCTCTCTCTCTCTGAAGTATGGCAAACATCCAAACAATGGAGTTGTTTGCGTGTGTCGCTTATTAACAGACCAGAGGAGTACTATCCGAGCAGCTGCTGTGTTCTGTGTCACAAGGATTAGGGCTCGGATCCAACCACTCTTCGCCAAAAACTGACTCGGTACAAGTATTAGGACTCGGAAAACAAAACTAGTCGACAAGTGATCTTCGTGATACCTTCGGTGACGAAACATGACACTCTCTCTCTCTCTCACTCTGAAGTAAAGCCAACCTCCAAACAATGGAGTTGTTCGCGTGTGTCGCCTATTAATAGACCAGAGGAGTACTATCCGAGTCGCTGCTGTGTTCTGTGTCACAAGGATTACGACACGGATCCAACACTCTTCGCCAAAAACGTGACTCGGAAAAGAAAACTAGTCGGACAAGTGATACTTCGGTGGCAGAAACGTGACTGTCTCTCTCTCTCTCTCTCTGAAGTAAGGAAACCTCCAAACATTGGAGATTGTTCGCGGTGATTATTAACAGACCAGAGAGTACTATCCGAGTCGCTGCTGCTTCTGTGCACAAGATTAGGACTCGGATTCAACACACTTCGCCAAAAAACGTGACTCCTTACAAGTATATGACTCAGAAAACAAAACTAGTCGGACAATGTACTTCGGTGACAGAAACGTTACCTCTCTCCCTCTCTCCCTCTCTGAAGTAAGGCAAACCTCCAAACATTGAGTTGTTCCGTGTGTCGCTTATTAACAGACCAGAGGTACTATCCGAGTCGCTCCTGTGTTCTGTGTCACAAGATTAGGACTCGGATCCAACACTCTTCGCCAAACGTACTTGGTAACAAGTATTAGGACTCGGAAAACAAAACTAGTCGGAGAAGTGATACTTCGGTAACAGAAACGTGACTCTCTCTCTCTCACTCTCTCTCTCTGAAATAAGGCAAACCTCCAAACAATGGAGTTTTTCGCGTGTGTCCTTATTAACGACAAAGGTACTGTCCGAGTCCTGCTTGTTCTGTTCACAAGGATGGGACTCGCATCCAACACTCTTCGCCAAAGATGTGACTCGTTACAAGTATTAGGACTCGAAAACAAAACTAATCGAACAAGTGATACTTCGGTGACAGAAACGTGACTCTCTCTCTCTCTCTGTGAAGTAAGGCAAACCTCCAAACAATGGAGTTGTTCGCGTGTGTCGCTTATTAACAGACCAGAGGTACACTATTTGAGTCGCTGCTGTGTCTGTGTCACAAAGATTAGGATCAGATCCAACACTCTTCGCCAAAAACGTGACTCGGATACAAGATTAGACTCGGAAAACAAAACTAGTCGGACAAGTGATACTTCGTGACAAAACGTGACCCCTCTCTCCCTGACAGTAACGCAAACCCCCAAACAATGGAGTTGTCGTGGTGTCGCTTACTAGCAGACCAGAGACTACTATCCGAGTGGCTGCTGTGTTCTGTCACAAGGATTAGACTCGGATCCAACACTCTTCGTCAAAAACGTGACTCGGTTACAAGTTAGCTCGGAAACAAAACTAGTCGACAATGATACTTCGTGATAGAAACGGACTCACTCTCTCTCTCTCTCTCTCTCTCTTTCATTAGTAATGTAAACCTCCAAACAAAGGTTGTCGCGTGGTCGCTCATTAACAGACCAGAGAGTACTATCCGAGTCACTGCTGTTCTGTTCACAAGATTAGACTCGGATCCAACACTCTTCGCCAAAAACGTGCTCGGTTACACGCATTAGACTCGGAAAACAAACTAGTAGACAAGGATTCTTCTCCCCGGTGACAGAAACGTGACTCTCTCTCTCTCTCTTCTCTGAAGTAAGCAAACCTCCAAACAATGATTGTTCGCGTGTGTCGCTTTTAACAGACCAGAGCCGCGCTCGACTATCCGAGTCGCTGCTGTGTTCGTGTCACAAGGATTAGGACTCGGATCCAACACTCTTCGCCAAAAACGTGACTCGATTACAATATTAGACTCGGAAAACAAAACTAGTTGGACAAGTGCTACTTCGTAGACAGAAAGTAACTCTCTCTCTCTCTCTCTCTCTCTGAAGTAAGCAAACTCCAAACATTGAGTGTTCGCGTGTGTCGCAATTATTAACAAAAAACAGAGCCCGTGTAACTATCCGGTCGCTGCTGGTCTTTGCCCAAGGATTGACTCGGATCCAACACTCTCGCTTAAAACACGTGACTACCGGTACAAGTATTTGGGTACTCGGAAAACAAAAAACCTAGCGACAATGATACTTCTGCTATGACAGAAGCGTGATCCTCTCTCCTCTCTCGTCTCTCTGAAGTAAGGCAACCTCCAAACAATGGAGGTTGTTCGCGTGGTCGCTATAACAGAGACCAGAGCGTACTATCCGAGTCACCTCAGCTGCTATGTTCTGTGTCACAAGATTAGACTCGCAATGCAACACTCTTCGCCAAAACGTGACTCGTTACAAGATATTATGACTCGAAAACAAAAACTAGCTCGGCACAAGGGAACTTCGTGTTAGAAACGGACACACTCTCTCTCTCTCTCTCTCTGAAGTCAAGCCAACCTCCAAACAATGGAGTTGTTCGCTGTGTCGCTTATTAATAGACCAGAGAGTACTATCCGTTCACTGCTGTGTTCTGTGTGTCACAAGGATTACGACTCGATCCAACACTCTTCCCAAAACGTGACTCGGTTTCAATATTAGACTCGGGCAAAACAAAACTAGTCGACAAGTATACTTCGGTAGGCAAAACGTGACTCTCTCTCTCTCTCTCTCTCTGTGAAGTAAGGCAAACCTCTAAACAATGGAGTTTTTCGCGTGTGCCGCTTATTAACAGACCAAAGGAGTACTATCCGAGTCGCTGCTGTGTTCTGTGTCGCAAGGAATTGGACTCGCATCCAACACTCTTCGCCAAAAACGTGACTCGGTTACAAGTATTAGTGATGAGGACGTCAACCCCTACACAGGACCTGCTACTCCAACGGAACCAGCACCGACGTCACTCCCCACTACCCCAAATCTAGAAACGTTTCAAGGTCCAATAACGCGAGCCCGTGCACGTGACCTGAATTATGTGATCCTTTTAAGGAATGAAGGAGAAGATTCTGTCTAGGAATGACAACCATTAAGGATTGCGCCATCTATGGAAGCCAATAAAGGGTGCTGCGCCACCTATCTTTTGGAAAGATTGTTTCCATGTAATACGTAGCTAATTTAGGAAAGGTTAGGTGGGGATTTCAGCCACCCATTCATGCTGGACGAAATTCCCTCCCCACCTTTCTCCTATTTAGTCCTGCTCACGCCCCCTTTGTTTGGTGGGTTTTCTTTGATAAGTTTAGCCATTTGCGCAAACATTCTGTACTGCAGTTTGCTCAACGGCCACCTGTTAGGACAGCCATTGTGAACCCCAACTTGTGAGTGATTGATATTCAGTTTTGCCTTCTCTTTGTTCTTGCTCGTTTCTTCAATTGCTTGTAGGAACAGAACCTCGTGTTCAGGTTGATCTTGCCATCCAGCAAGGTCAATAACCGATTGGAGTTGGTTCAGCGATTGCTAAGGCGCCACGACCTGTTCGTTCGTAGTCGGATCGCGAGAGTCACCTCCTCCACAAATCGAATTTATCCGTCTCACTGAAAGATCGGGCACTTCAGCCTTATCAAGTGGTATCAGATTTCAGGTTGCTCGGTGAGATCTATCCCCTTTATTTGTAGTTTTGTTCATCGTCCTATCGTCCACCAGAAAAGCCAACAAAAAAGTTTCAGGTTAGAACCACTGTCCAAACCTTTTTGAGCCTTTGCATCTTTCATTCAGTTTATTGCTTGTTGAGTTTTGGTTGCATCGCGTGTGTCGTGTGCTGGTCTTGGCGTCTCTTCCATTAGAGTTTTGAGTTCCTGTCACGTATTAGTTCACATCTTTGCACTTGATCCTCCTTTTCCTTTGTCCTCCGTGCTCCTGTAATCTTTCCCACGTCATCGACCCCCTTGTGCACGCCAAATTCCTACCTACAAAAGGAAAGTAATTTATTTCGGGTCTTGATTTATCTCGGCAAGGAAACAGGCCTTAGCTGTTGCATCCGTAGTCCGTTTGGGAAGTTTAGGTCCTATTTGGAAAGCATATTTCGTGCCCTTTCCAACGGATCCTCACTTGCCTAGCAATTCATTTTGGGCGTATCACAGGAGATCGTGAGAGATCAGGCAGTCTGTGGCTACACGAAAGGAAAGAGTTCCTGATTCCTTTTGTTTCCTTTTGAGTTGTGCAACGTGTTGGCAGTGTCATCCAACTGAAAAAGGCCAGAGGTGCATAAAAAAATACAAAAAGAGCCGCACCAAAAAAAAAAAAGAGAAGCCAAGGGTGTGTCCTTGCTGTCTTTTACTCTTTGTTCTTGCAATTCTGTGACTATCTTTGTGCGTGGGCTCACGTCTCTAGTACGATCTAGCCTAGGACCAGCACAACACCAGCTTTGAGTGATTATTCAACTTTGCATTTGCTGAATGCTTGTGCTAATCCTTGCTACAAATTGACGCCTTCCCATAGCTCCACAAATTTTCTACAGCGTGCAGGTTGTGTCCTCTGGCAATCGCTCTATCCAAGCTTCGTCGGTTGCACCGCTGGTTGCAGGTCACCCCTGTTTGCATGGTAAGAACGGGTAAGGGCTTGGTAACGGCTTTTAGTTTGAGTGACCTGATCAGCACCACATCCCAGTAGGCGTAGGACATATTCCTTTATTTCGTGTTCTCCCTTGTTTTTTTTGGCACTAATCATGGCAGGATCTGCGGATGAGCAAGAGGACCCAAATGCCATGCCACACTCCCCTCGATTAAAACGCATCATCCAGCACTTTGATCGCCTAATGAACAAGCACGTGGATGACCTTGCAGAAGATGTTCGGGTCACTAATGTGATGCTAGCGGCATTGGTTAGGTGGAGTGCTACTGCCAAGAGGGTAAACCGGTTGCTTATTTCAGCGAGAAACTGAGTGGTGCTAGTCTGAATTACTCCACTTATGACAAAGAACTTTTTGCGTTGGTTCGCACCCTCCAAACGTGGCAGCATTACTTATGGCCTCGCAAATTTGTTATTCATTCAGATCATGAATCTTTAAAACATATTCGTAGTCAAACGAATCTGAATCGTAGGCATGCTAAGTGGGTTGAATTTATTGAATCTTTTCCTTATGTCATCAAACACAAAAAAGGGAAAGAAAATGTTATTGCTGATGCTTTGTCTCGTCGTTACACCATGCTCTCGCAACTTGACTTCCAAATTTTTGGCCTCCACACCATGAAAGAACAATATGTTCTTGATCCTGATTTCAAGGACGTACTGTTACAATGCAAGGCTGGTAAAGGTTGGGGCAAGTTTTACACGGATGATGGATTCTTGTTCCGTGCTAACAAACTGTGTATTCCAGCAAGCTCGATTCGCCTTTTGCTGTTGCAGGAAGCACATGGAGGCGGCCTCATGGGCCATTTTGGTGTTAAGAAAACAGAAGACATCCTGGCAGCTCACTTCTTTTGGCCCAAGATGCGACGTGATGTGGAGAGATTTGTTGCACGCTGCACCACATGCCAAAAAGCTAAGTCCCGCCTGAATCCCCATGGTTTGTACACGCCCCTCCCTGTTCCTACTTCTCCTTGGTTGGACATTTCTATGGATTTCATTTTGGGGTTACCTCGAACTAAGAAGGGGCGGGACAGCATCTTTGTTGTTGTTGATAGATTCTCCAAAATGGCTCACTTTATACCATGTCATAAGAGTGATGATGCTAGCCATGTTGTTGATTTGTTCTTTCGTGAGATTGTTCGTTTACATGGTTTACCAAACACAATAGTTTCAGATCGTGATGCTAAATTTCTTAGCCATTTTTGGAGATCACTTTGGAACAAATTGGGTACTAAATTACTTTTCAGCACCACTTGTCACCCACAAACCGATGGTCAAATTGAGGTTGTTAACCGAACGTTATCCACCATGCTTCGGGCTGTGTTAGACAAGAATCTGAAACTTTGGAGGATTGTTTGCCTCATGTTGAGTTTGCTTACAACCGTTGTTTGCATTCCTCACAAAAATGTGCCCTTTTCAGGTTGTCTATGGTTTCATTCCCCGGGCACCCATCGATTTAGTGTCTATTTCCTCTCCGGATGAACAACATGTAGATGCTGTTGCACGTGCTGAATTAATGTTCAAAATCCATGCACAAACACAGCAGAACATAGCTCATACTAATGCTAAATATCAGGTTGCTGGTAGTAAAGGTAGGAAACTTGTTACTTTTTGAACCTGGTGACATGGTCTGGTTGCATTTGCGAAAGGAACATTTCCCTACTTTGCGCAGGTCTAAGCTGATGCCACGTGCTGATGGGCCCATTCAAGGTGCTGAAGAAAATTAATGATAATACCTATATACTTGACCTGCCTGCAGAATATGGTGTTTCTTCTACCTTTAATGTTGCAGATTTAAAACCATATGCGGGCGAGAACGAGCAGATACCGTCGAGGACGACTTCGATTCAAGAAGGGGAGGATAATGAGGACATCAACCCCTACACAGGACCTGCTACTCCAACGGAACCAGCACCGACGTCACTCCCCACTACCCCAAATCTAGAAACGTTTCAAGGTCCAATAACGCGAGCCCGTGCACGTGACCTGAATTATGTGATCCTTTTAAGGAATGCAGGAGAAGATTCTGTCCAGGAATGACAACCATTAAGGATTGCGCCATCTATGGAAGCCAATAAAGGGTGCTGCGCCACCTATCTTTTGGAAAGATTGTTTCCATGTAATACGTAGCTAATTTAGGAAAGGTCGGTGGGTTTTCTTTGATAAGTTTAGCCATTTGCGCAAACATTCTGTACTGCAGTTGTGCTCAACGGCCACCTGTGGACAGCCATTGTGAACCCCAACTTGTGAGTGATTGATATTCAGTTTTGCCTTCTCTTTGTTCTTGCTCGTTTCTTCGATTGCTTGTAGGAACAGAACCTCGTGTTCAGGTTGATCTTGCCATCCAGCAAGGTCAATAACCGATTGGAGTTGGTTCAGCGATTGCTAAGGCGCCACGACCTGTTCGTTCGTAGTCGGATCGCGAGAGTCACCTCCTCCACAAATCGAATTTATCCGTCTCACTCAAAGATCGGGCACTTCAGCCTTATCAATTAGGACTCGGAAAACAAAACTAGTCGGACAAGTGACACTTCGGTGACAGAAATGTGACTCTCTCTCTCTCTCTGTGAAGTAAGGCAAACCTCCAAACAATGGAGTTGTTCGCGTGTGTCGCTTATTAACAGACCAGAGGAGTACTATCCGAGTCGCTGCTGTGTTCTGTGTCACAAGGATTAGGAGTCGTATCCAACACTCTTCGCCAAAAACGTGACTCGGTTACAAGTATTAGGACACGGAAAACAAAACTAGTCGGACAAGTGATACTTCGGTGACAGAAACGTGACTCTCTCTCTCTCTGAAGTAAGGCAAACCTCGAAACAATGGAGTTGTTCGCATGTGTCGCTTATTAACAGAGACCAGAGGAGTACTATCCGAGTCGCTGCTGTGTTCTGTGTTCTGTGTCACAAGGATAAGGGCTCGGATCCAACACTCTTCGCCAAAAACGTGACTCGGTTACAAGTATTAGGACTCGGAAAACAAAACTAGTCGGACAAGTGATACTTCGGTGACAGAAACGTGACACACTCTCTCTCTCTCTCTGAAGTAAAGCCAACCACCAAACAATGGAGTTGTTCGCATGTGTTGCTTATTAATAGACCAGAGGAGTACTATCCGAGTCGCTCCTGTGTTCTGTGTCACAAGGATTACGACTCGGATCCAACACTCTTCGCCAAAAACGTGACTCGGTTACAAGTATTAGGACTCGGAAAACAAAACAAGCCGGACAAGTGATACTTCGGTGACAGAAACGTGACTCTCTCTCTCCCTCTCTCTCTCTCTGAAGTAAGGCAAACCTCCAAACAATGGAGTTTTTCGCGTGTGCCGCTTATTAACAGACCAAAGGAGTACTATCCGAGTCGCTGCTGTGTTCTGTGTCACAAGGATTTGGACTCGGATCCAACACTCTTCGCCAAAGAAGTGACTCGGTTACAATATTAGGACTCGGAAAACAAAACTAGTCGGACAAGTGATACTTCGGTGACAGAAACGTGACTCTCTCTCTCTCTCTCTCTGAAGTAAGGCAAACCTCCAAACAATGGAGTTGTTCGCGTGTGTCGCTTATTAACAGACCAGAGGAGTACTATCCAAGTCGCTGCTGTGTTCTGTGTCACAAGGATTAGGACTCGGATCCAACACTCTTCGCCAAAAACGTGACTCGTTACAAGTATTAGGACTCGGAAAACAAAACTAGTCGGACAAAGTGATACTTCGGTGACAGAAACGTGACTCTCTCTCTCTCTCTCTCTCTGAAGTAGGGCAAAACCTCCAAACAATGGAGTTGTCCGCGTGTGTCGCTTATTAACAGACCAGAGGAGTACTATCCGAGTCGCTGCTGTGTTCTGTGTCACAAGGATTAGGACTCGGATCCAACACTCTTCGCCAAAAACGTGACTCGGTTACAAGTATTAGGACTCGGAAAACAAAACTAGTCGGACAACTGATACTTCGGTGACAGAAACGTGACTCTCTCTCTCTCTCTCTCTCTCTGAAGTAAGGCAAACCTCCAAACAATGGAGTTGTTCGCGTGTGTCGCTTATTAACAGACCAGAGGAGTACTATCCGAGTCGCTGCTGTGTTCTGTGTCACAAGGATTAGGACTCGGATCCAACACTCTTCGCCAAAAACGTGACTCGGTTACAAGTATTAGGACTCGGAAAACAAAACTAGTCGGACAAGTGATACTTCGGTGACAGAAACGTGACTCTCTCTCTCTCTCTCTCTCTCTGAAGTAAGGCAAACCTCCAAACAATGGAGTTGTTCGCGTGTGTCGCTTATTAACAGACCAGAGGAGTACTATCCGAGTCGCTGCTGTGTTCTGTGTCACAAGGATTAGGACTCGGATCCAACACTCTTCGCCAAAAACGTGACTCGGTTACAAGTATTAGGACTCGGAAAACAAAACTAGTCGGACAAGTGATACTTCGGTGACAGAAACGTGACTCTCTCTCTCTCTCTCTCTCTCTGAAGTAAGGAAAACCTCCAAACATTGGAGTTGTTCGCGTGTGTCGATTATTAACAGACCAGAGAGTACTATCCGAGTCGCTGCTGTCTTCTGTGCCACAAGGATTAGGACTCGGATTCAACACTCTTCGCCAAAAACGTGACTCGTTACAAGTATTAGGACTCGGAAAACAAAACTAGTCGGACAAGTGATACTTCGGTGACAGAAACGTGACTCTCTCTCTCTCTCTCTCTCTCTCTGAAGTAAGGCAAACCTCCAAACAATGGAGTTGTTCGCGTGTGTCGCTTATTAACAGACCAGAGGAGTACTATCCGAGTCGCTGCTGTGTTCTGTGTCACAAGGATTAGGACTCGGATCCAACACTCTTCGCCAAAAACGTGACTCGGTTACAACTATTAGGACTCGGAAAACAAAACTAGTCGGACAAGTGATACTTCGTGACAGAAACGTGACTCTCTCTCTCTCTCTCTCTCTGAAGTAAGGCAAACCTCCAAACAATGGAGTTGTTCGCGTGTGTCGCTTATTAACAGACCAGAGGAGTACTATCCGAGTCGCTGCTGTGTTCTGTGTCACAAGGATTAGGACTCGGATCCAACACTCTTCGCCAAAAACGTGACTCGGTTACAAGTATTAGGACTCGGAAAACAAAACTAGTCGGACAAGTGATACTTCGGTGACAGAAACGTGACTCTCTCTCTCTCTCTCTCTGAAGTAAGGCAAACCTCCAAACAATGGAGTTGTTCGCGTGTGTCGCTTATTAACAGACCAGAGGAGTACTATCCGAGTCGCTGCTGTGTTCTGTGTCACAAGGATTAGGACTCGGATCCAACCACTCTTCGCCAAAAACGTGACTCGGTTACAATATTAGGACTCGGAAAACAAAACTAGTCGGACAAGTGATACTTCGGTGACAGAAACGTGACTCTCTCTCTCTCTCTCTGAAGTACAAACCTGGAGTAGTTCGCGTGTGTCGCTTATTAACAGACCAGAGGAGTACTATCCGAATTTCGGATTCTTCGGTGATCGGTGGAAACTCTTCTCTCTCTCTCTCTCTCTGCAACCTACAAACAAATGAACAGATAGAGGAGTACTAGCCGGTCGCTAACAAGGATTAGACTCGGATTCTTCGCCAAAAACGTGACTCGATTAGAAGTATTAGGACTCGGAAAACAAAACTAGTCGGACAATTGATACTTCGGTGACAGAAACGTGACTCTCTCTCTCTCTCTCTCTGAAGTAAGGCAAACCTACAAACAATGGAGTTGTTCGGGTGTGTCGCTTATTAACAGACCAGAGGAGTACTATCCGAGTCACTACTGTGTTCAGTGTCACAAGGATTAGGAGTCGGATCCAACACTCTTCGCCAAAAATGTGACTCGGTTACAAGTATTAGGACTCGGAAAACAAAACTAGTCGGACAAGTGATACTTCGATGACAGAAACGTGACTCTCTGTCTCTATCTCTCTCTCTCTCTGAAGTAAGGCAAACCTCCAAACAGTGGATTTGTTCGCGTGTGTCGCTGATTAACAGACCGGAAGAGTACTATCCGAGTCGCTGCTGTGTTCTGTGTCACAAGGATTAGGACTTGGATCCAACACTCTTCGCTAATTACGTGACTCGGTTACAACTATTAGGACTCGGAAAACAAAACTAGTCGGACATGTGATACTTCGGCGACAGAAACGTGACTCTCTATCTCTCTCTCTGAAGTAAGCCAAACCTCCAAACAATGGAGTTGTTCGCGTGTGTCGCTTATTAACAGACCAGAGGAGTACTATCCGAGTCGCTGCTGTGTTCTGTGTCACAAGGATTAGGGCTCGGATCCAACACTCTTCGCCAATAACGTGACTCGGTTAGAAGTATTAGGACTCGGAAAACAAAACTAGTTGGACAAGTGATACTTCGGTGACAGAAACATGACTCTCTCTCTCTGAAGTAAGGCAAACCTCCAAACAATGGAGTTGTTCGCGTGTGTGTCGCTCATTAACGGACCAGAGGATACTATCCGAGTCGCTGCTGTGTTCTGTGTCACAAGGATTAGGACTCGGATCCAACACTCTTCGCCAATAACGTGACTCGGTTAGAAGTATTAGGACTCGGAAAACAAAACTAGTCGGACAAGTGATACTTCGGTGACAGAAACGTGACTCTCTCTCTCTCTCTCTCTCTCACTCTGAAGTAAGGCAAACCTCCAAACAATGGAGTAGTTCGCGTGTGTCGCTTATTAACAGACCAGAGGAGTACTATCCGAGTTGCTGCTGTGTTCTGTGTCACAAGGATTAGGGCTCGGATCCAACACTCTTCGCCAAAAACGTGACTCGGTTACAAGTATTAGGACTCGGAAAACAAAACTAGTCGGACAAGTGATACTTCGGTGACAGAAACGTGACACTCTCTCTCCGAAGTAAGGCAAACCTCCAAACAATGGACTTGTTCGCGTGTGTCTCTTATTAACAGACCAGAGGAGTACTATCTGAGTCGCTGCTGTGTTCTGTGTCACAAGGATTAGGACTCGGATCCAACACTCTTCGCCAAAAACGTGACTCGGTTACAAGTATTAGGACTCGGAATACAAAACTAGGCGGACAAGTGATACTTCGGTGACAGAAATGTGACACTCTCTCTCTGAAGTAAGGCAAACCTCCAAACAATGGAGTTGTTCGCGTGTGTCGCTTTTTAACGGACCAGAGGAGTACTATCCTAGTCGCTGCTATGTTCTGTGTCACAAGGATTCGGACTCGGATCCAACACTCTTCGCCAAAAACGTGACTCGGTTACAATTATTAGGACTCGGAAAACAAAACTAGTCGGACAAGTGATACTTCGGCGATAGAAACGTGACTCTCTCTCTCTGACGTAAGGCAAACGTCCAAACAATGTAGTTGTTCGCGTCTGTCACTTATTAACGGACCAGAGGAGTACTATCCGAGTCGCTGCTGTGTTCTGTGTCACAAGGATTAGGACTTGGATCCAACACTCTTCGCTAATAACGTGACTCGGTTACAACTATTAGGACTCGGAAAACAAAACTAGTCGGACAAGTGATACTTCGGCGACAGAAACGTGACTCTATCTCTCTCTCACTGAAGTAAGGCAAACCTCCAAACAATGACGTTGTTTGCGTGTGTCGCTTTTTAACGGACCAGAGGAGTACTATCCTAGTCGCTGCTGTGTTCTGTGTCACAAGGATTCGGACTCGGATCCAACACTCTTTGCCAAAAACGTGACTCGGTTACAATTATTAGGACTCGGAAAACAAAACTAGTCGGACAAGTGATACTTCGGTGACAGAAACGTGACTCTCTATCTCTCTCTCTCTGAAGTAAGGCAAACCTCCAAACAATGGAGTTGTTCGCATGTGTCGCTTATTAACGGACCAGCGGAGTACTATCCGAGTCGCTGCTGTGTTCTGTGTGACAAGGATTTGGAGTCGGATCGAACACTCTTCGCCAAAAACGTGACTCGGTTAGAAGTATTAGGACTCGGAAAACAAAACTTGTCGGACAAGTGGTACTTCGGTGACAGAAACGTGACTCTCTGTCTCTCTCTCTCTCTCTCTCTCTCTCTGAAGTAAGGCAAACATCAAACAATGGAGTTGTTCGCGTGTGTCTCCTATTGACAGACCAGAGGAGTACTATCCGAGTCGCTGCTGTGTTCTGTGTCACAAGGATTAGGACTCGGATCCAACAATCTTCGCCAAAAACGTCACTCGGTTACAAGTATTAGGACTCGGAAAACAAAACTAGTCGGACAATTGATACTTCGGTGACAGAAATGTGACTCTCTCTCTCTGAAGTAAGGCAAACCTCCAAACAATGGAGTTGTTCGCATGTGTCGCTTTTTAAACGGACCCAGAGGAAG
>RYFJ01001599.1:0-128547 GCA_003991445.1 Oryza meyeriana var. granulata
TTTCTTAGGCTTTTTATCGTTTTGCTTTGTAGTATACCGTAATCGCTAAATGTTTCGTAGGACCGCGAGTCTACGGAGAAGTTCGGTGACGAGCGATCGAAGATGTTTGGTTGCAAGGCAAGTCACACATTCATCCTTGAGCATGTTGAACCTACTTTGTGAAATATTTTACGATTTATAAATAAATTGCATGTTTTGCCAATTACATGGAATATGGAATAACCTATCCACATACCTGAGACCCGGTTCATTTGTTATCCATTCTTTGATAACCTTGGGTGATAATTTGACTAGCTTAGGTCCCATTGGAGGACCTGGCTAGAGATATGGACCTGCTTAGCCATGCTTAGCAATATAGTCACCTGGGAATTAATATTATCTTTTATATGATTCGACTCAATGTCGGAAAAAAATGGAACTTGGATAGGCTGTTGTTAAATTAACTAAAATTTTGACCCTAAATGGTGGGCTGTGGGTGTATGGTTTTGATTGTCACACCCATGGCAATTAAGGACGGTTCGCGGAACCACTTGGGCAACTTCCCGTACTTGCCACAAGCCAGCGTGGGCAACGGCTGGGCTTGAAGCGTTTTCCTTCTCCCTCTCCTAGGCACGAAGAGGGTGGGCGTGATGGAGTTGGGTCGGCCGGGGTAGGGTTGATCGGCTGCCGGATTCACCGTGGCGCAAGGGGGGTAGCCTGGCAATATGGCGTGCCCTGTCGGCAGGTGCAACCTCAGCGTGGGTGTGGATGGTTAGGGAGGGGTTGCGTGAACGGTCCTGTCACAGCCTCGCACGGGACCATCGTGGTGATGTACTGGCACACGGGAACGTGTGTGGGGGCTGTGTCTTGTGGGTACAGTTGTACACCTCTGATCAGAGTAAAACTATTCGAATAGCCGCGCCCGCGGTAATGGCACATTGCCAAGACTCACCGTGATTAGTCTCACCCTAGATAATAATCTGGTTTTATCAAACTGGTGTTGTGGAAGGTGTGTGTCCGGTCGGCGTGGTTGAGCTGACCGGGGGTGACCGGTTAGCGTGGTGTAACGCTAGTCGGTGGAGACTGGTGAGTGTGGTTTAACTCTCATCAGTTTCGCCTGGTGGTCGTGGTGTAACTTCCATCAGCGCGGCCTGGTCAACGTGGTTTAGCGTTGGTCGGGAAAAGCTGGTCAGCGTGATACGTTGTCCGGTGGTGACTGGTTAACGTGGTGTAGCGTTAATCAGTGGAGTCCGGGTAACGTGGTGTAACGGTACCGGAGGTGTCTGGTGAACCGTGGTATAGCGTTCATCAGTGGAGACTGGTTGACGTGGTTTTAGCGTCAATCAGTTGGAATGGTTGGGCCTGGTTAACGTGGTGTAACGTTAATCGGTGGAAATTAATCTTGTTAAATTTATCAACATTTTACTGGTTTACGAACTACTACTGTTTACAACTGCTTTTACGCAAATGGCCACAGCTCTCCCTTTGAAATCTCGTGCACAAATGCATCATTGGTGTGGCTTGTTGAGTACGGTGGGTGGTACTCAGCCTTGCTCTTCCCCCCTTTTCAGAAGTGTGGACCTTGGCTTATATCCCAGTTGAGCTTGCCTGTGGCGTGGAGCTGAAGTCACGCTAGTTTCGTCTTTCCGCTGCTGTTTTCTTCCGTGTGAGGACTAAGTGCCTCTTCTGTAAGTATTTACGCCTTATTTATGTTTGGAACTGTTTATTGATTTGTCGTTTTGTGTACCCTGGCTTGATTCCTGGACAGGGATTTTAATACACAAAATAGTCTGGAAATTGGCTAAATTTCTGGGCGTGACACCGGGGCTAACGGCGGCCGGCGCCGTTAGCCCTGGGTGACGGGGATGCCATTCGCTGCCCTGGGCCACGGCGGTTTTTAAATCCCGCCGTGGCCCAGGGCGGCAAGAGAGTAGTTTTGCAAATGATCCAAATCGAAAATTAGTTTTGTAAATTAAAAAAAAATTAAATTAGTAACAGTAAAAATTCCCCAGTTTTAACCTTTTCCTCCTTCCGCAACCGAACCGTCTTTCTGCAGCGCCGCCGCCGCCGCCATGCTCAGGTCGGCGGCGCGTCGACCGAGAGTCTCCGGTGACGAGCACGTTCCAGTCGCCGAACTATCCTGTAGCTCCTCCCCGCCCCCGCAGGTGTTCTTGCTGCTAGCTAGCTCTGGATGGGAACTATCCTACATGGCGCGGCCGTCTCAGGCACTTCGCGGCGGCGGCGCTGGCGAGCGCGGATTCTCTGACTCATCCTGCTGGAGCTGCCTCTCGCAAGGTGAGTCCTTTGCATCCGTTATTTCTACTGAATGTGGAAAATGCTAGTGGTTAATTGGTTACAATGGCACTGTTGTTTTTTTTTTTTGAGGGGGGGGGGGGGGGGGGGGGGGGGGGGGCGGGGGGGCGGGGTGGGGGGTGGGGGGGTGGGGATCTTGTCTTATGTTGAAATTGTCTGGTTTGTTCGTGAGAGAATTTAGATGTGCTAAATACCGAATTTGGTCTCAAACACTCAAACTTGCCTCTATGTGACGTTTCGGTGCCCAAGCTAAATTTTGCAGTGTATGTGCATACCGGTATAAAAATTAGCATGGCATTGGTCTGAACATGATATAAAATCAGAAGATTTGTGGTGCTAGTCTATACATTCCCTTGCTTTTGATATTCTAATTTACAAAGTTAGAGCAGCAATGCAACATATATATCCCTCTGCCTTTTTGTTTGATTTTCACCCACAAAATCGAGGAACACATTCTCATGCGCTAGCTCTTATCTGCTTGTGGAGGATTCAAGAATTGGGAGTGTTATGATGCTTTGTCAGAGTACCTTAGCCGCTTAGTGTGTTTTCTGATGTCCCCTTCAACAAAAGAATTTAAGTGCTTCAACCTCACTTTAGGTAAGTGCAATCCTACATTATTGTTAAATAGCTAACTTGAGCATTCAAAAGCAGTTATGCATGGACTTTTATGGATAATAAATTGCTGCAACTGTTGTAACTTATTAATTTGGAATTCGTAAATCCTTGGAGCCATTGCCTATATTTCAAAATTTGGCTTGATCACTCTGAAGTAGAAGAGCTGTCAATCTTAGATGACATGCTTTCTGCATGCATGTTTTGTTTCTTAAATCTTACAGTTGGGTTAAGTATCATGCTGTTATTTTCGCATGAACAATTTTGCTTGGATGTTCGCATCAGACAGAAATATCCATAGTTTGAGACTATTGCATAAGAACTGCTGTAGTACAAAATTGTTGGAGGCAGCCTTGTACTCTTGTTTACAGTAGGTGGAGGCCATATTCCATTTTTATTGAATTTGGCTTATTAAGTTATTATATTTAGGTTCCTGTTGTTTACCGACAGCAAGTCTATGATGGTATGTTTACCTATCTAGGTTCCGGTTGTTTACGGCATTGTTTTGCACTTGACTTTGAGCAGCCCGTTTTACTGTGTTGTGTTTCAGGTAGTTCCCATATGAAAATAAACTATATAACAACCACATCTGGTGCTTGTTTTAACTTCCTAACATTGTTAGGAATTTTAACTTGAGAGGTTCCCTGTTTCTTGTACCTTCTCTTTCTTCTTTTGTCTTGAAACAATACATAGACTTTGCTCTTCCACGGTAACGAAGACTGGGGAGAAGGGGACCTTCGAGAGAGCACTAAAAGTTCCAATTCATCTGTTTTTGTTAGACCTAGTTGCTTGACAAAATGAGAGACCGCGACAACAGCAACATGAAACATGTACCAAAAGTATTTTTCAATCTATTGATCTGAATTTTAGCAGTGTGATACTAATATGCCTTTTGTGATGATGTTATGTGCTTATGGATCTTCTAGACTGAATTTTATTGTTCTAGGTACATGATTGTCATTCCTTGAGATGGGGATGCATTTGGATAAAACCAAGGATGGAACCATCTTCTGTGCAGTTGTGGTCCAGTGATTAGCCGATTGTTGTATGAGATATTATCTATCAAATCAATGTGGGCTCCTTAACAAGCCAACAATGAACATGTTGGGCAGGAGTTCTCTTCTATTGTTTCCTTAAATCTTGTATACTAAATACTAATAGTCAGACATATGATCTTTTTGGTTGAAGAGGAAATGGCAGGGTAAATCTTTCTAGACAAACTAAATTGTCAAAAAATTCACAGCATGGTATAAACGTACATACATTACTCACACCGGCGATTGGACAACTCTAAAGAGCAAATCAGCTCATGAGTTGTCCATCCCATTCAAGAATCAACTCTGAACTAATAGCAAATCAAATGAACTAAGGCTCTGTTCTTTTTAGCTACCTCACTGGATTGTTGTGACGGATTATTTGCTCTACGTATTTCTAAAAATATGTTTTCTCAAAAAAACTTTCATCTACGACATTGTCTACATATTATTCTAAGCTATTTGTTAAGTTTATTTCTCAAAATTTTTAATCTATTCCTAGAATGAAGTAGATAATCCACAGCAATAATTCGGTCAACAATCTATCCCAAACAAGGCCAAACATTATTAGTACTGATGTTTGAGCAACGAAGACGAGTCCTTGGAACCAGCCGAAGTGGATGTATCAGAGGAACTCGAGGTGTGAGTTGCGTATCCACTCGCCGTCGACGACGACTGCGTCGCACTTGAGGACGACGTCCCTGCAGAAGACGTGAAGAGCCCCTCCAGCGAGGTCACCGGTGGCACGTACGTCGGCACGGGCATCCTGGCCGGCAGCACTGGCAGCTGCCCATTAAACTGGAGCACGGCCATGGCGTCTCTGATAGACGGCCGTGCTCTCGGATCAGGGTGCGCGCACCAGAGCCCGACGGCGATGACACGCTCCATCTCCGCCGCGTCGTAGTCGCCATTGAGCCTCTCGTCGGCCGCCGCCGTGGGAACGGCTCCTTGGCCGTACAATTCCCAGGCCCACTCGACTAGCCGGAGAACGCCATTCTTCTGGTTGTCCAGTAGGCTTATCGGCCTCCTCCCGCATGCCACCTCCAGTAGAACGATGCCGAAGCTGTAGACGTCGGACTCGGCGCTTGCTCTGCCGGTGATAATGCATTCAGGGTCGACGTAGCCCGGCGTTCCTGACACGGCGGTCATCGTCTGCATCCCGATAGCGTGGTCGATAAACCTCGCTAGCCCGAAGTCGCCTAGCTTGGCATGGAATGATTCATCCAGCATGACATTGCTCGGCTTGATGTCGCGGTGGACGACACATTGTTCCCATTCCTCATGGAGGTAGAGCAGTGCTGATCCGATCCCAAGAACAATCTTGACCCTGTGCAAAAGTGGTGATCAGTTTAGTTTAATTTCACAGGATAATTGGCAATCTGACATGACAGAAGTTGAGGTAAAGTTAGCAAGGAGAGTTAATGACCTCATTGGCCATGTGAGGAAGGTGCCACTGCCGTGGAGATGGACGTCGAGGCTGCGGTTGGGGACGAGCTCGTAGATGAGGAGGAGCTCGTCGCGGCCATGGCACCAGCCGATGAGCTGCACCAGATTACGGTGGCGCAGCCGGCTTATCACCTTGATCTCCGATTTGTACTCTTTCTTCCCTTGCTTGGAGGAATCTTTGGAAAACCTCTTTATGGCGACGGCGAGGCCCTTCTCTCTCAGGTATCCTCGGTACACCGCGCCGAAGCCGCCTTGCCCGAGCTTCTCCTCCACTGCGAAGTTGTTGGTCGCCTCGACGAGCTCGTGGTACGGGATCTGCCTTGGCCCCATGCCCATCTCGATCTCCACGATGGGCTCGCCGTCGTCGTCGCTGTTGTTGTCGTCGTCGTCACCGGCCGAGCCTACGTGCCTCGCCTCCTCTGCGTCCGTCCTCTTCTTGCTCCGACGTCGTCGTACGAGGACAGCTGCCATGGCGAAGAGTAGCATGACGAACAGTGCTGCGCCGACGGTTCCTCCTGCTACAACTCCGGCACGTCCGGAACCGGAGGTGCTCGGCGGCGGCGATGCTTCCTCCGTCGGCTGCTTCTGCTCGAACGAGGAGTTGAAGTACCAAGAATGCAGCTGGTGGAGCTCAACTGATGCGCCCGTCGCCGCCGAGAAGCCAACGGCGACCTTCTCCGGCAAAGCGCTCTTTAGATCAACCTTGGAGCTAAGGCTGTAAGGCGTCGTGGACCCATTTATCCATAACTTCACCGACAGGATGCTCGAATTGTTGTCGTAGTCGACGACGGCGGTCATGTTCCCGATGAGGCTGAAGCTGGGCAGCGACTCGGTCTTCACCGACCGGACGGCGTTGACGTCGATGCCGATGTGGTCGTAGGTGGCGTTGGGGTCGAAGGAATTGTTGAATGTGTCGAACTCGACGGCGACGAACCGGTTGTCGCCGGACATGACGGTGTCAAAGGTCCGGCTGGTGAGGCCGAGGGTGGCGCCGTCGGCCTGGTCCGGCATCCTCGACGGGTAGCTGACGAGGAAGAAAGCCATCCCGTCGCCCTTGTTATCCCAATTCGTCGGGGTGATGTTGAAGGAGAAGCGCGTGGTGAAGCTGGCCACCGCGCCGGTGGCGGCGTCCCAGAGCTGCACCGGCGGCATGTACGCCACCCGTCCCATGGTGCCGCCGCTCGGCAGGTTGCTGCCGGTGGTGATCTCGATCCGTCCATCGCCGCCGATCGCCGCGCTGCCCTGGAGGGTGATGTTCTTGGTCGCGTTGCTGAAGGTGGAGTAGTTGAATGATACAGCAGTAGCGAGGCAAGGCGAGCAGCCCAAGAACAGCAAGCAGGCTAGAGCAGAAGCAGAAGCCGAAGCCATGGACGATCTTGTCACGAGCTCACCGGCGGCCATCGCCGGCTGGAATCAGCTCGGACAATATACAAGTCTACACCTACACCTGCTACTTGTAGCTGTGGCAAACAAACTTTCAGCTCTCTGCAATTAATTCTACGCACGTACATCTCCTAACCAAAATATAATTATTTTAGATTGTCTAGCTAGCAAAGATTAAGATTAGAGAGAAGATTTTGGTACCCTTTAATAAATATAAAATAAATAAACATAGAAAGATAGGTAAAGTAATATGAGAAAAAATTAAATAAAAAGTAATTATCGAACAACTAGTATTATAAATAGTGCTATAAATACTTATATTGTGAAATATAATTTAAATTTTAAAAATCTTTATATTTTAAACCAGAGGCTAACACAAACTAAACCTGGCATTCTGACAGAAAAGCGACCGGCCTGCACTGACGCGGTCGGCTAAACCCTATGATGCGGAAATGCGGCCTCTTGTCGTGATGGAAAGGGTCTCTGCTAATCTGCGCGTTGTTCATCTAGAATCGAAGACCTGATATGCTGAGCTCAGGCCGGCTTGACCTTTTTCTGCTCCATTGTAGACCTTTTCTATGTATAATTGTCAGTAAGTATGTTGACAGAAACTGGTGAATAAATTGCAGGCACACGTACGTGTTCGAGTTTGAAAATACAGAGTATACATGAATAAACAGCTGAAACACTTGAAGAAGGTGGCGTGATGGGCCTGTTTCGCTTTGCGCGTTTAAAATACTGGATGTAAATACGCGAGGAACAAAGCCAGTTGGTACTTTATCCGTCCCAAATATAATTACTTTACTATTTTTTAGAGATTAATGTTGAAGGAAAAACTCTTATTAAATTAGGGGTGATTACTGATTAGGGAGGGATCAGGATCAGGCGCAGTCATTGTGACTGCTACTTTGACAGCACCCACTGATCTCACCATCCAGCAACAAAGGAACAGTCAGGATTCATTGTTGCCCTTTTCCCTCCCTCCCTGTCTCAGCAAACTCTGACCTGCGCCGGGGCGACAAGCCTGTGTTGATTAGCAGCAGCAATCGGGCTCGAGATGAAAGAGGCTTTGGCCCAACCTGACTTGGTGTACGTATACTCCTCGGGTTTTTTACTGTTACTAATTTAATTTTTTTTAATTTATAAAACTAATTTTTGATATGGTTAATTTGCAGAAATAGTCTCTTGCCGCTGTGGGCCACGGCGGTATTTAAAAACCGCTGTGGCCCAGGGCGGCGAATGGCCTCCCCGTCAGGCGCGGCTAACGGCGGCCCCCCACCGTTAGCCGGGGGGGCCACTTGGCGTTGCTGCCCTCGGGGACGGCGGCGAATGCATCCAGGGCGGCGAATGTTATACCGTCCGGCGATTTGGACGGTCCGATCGCTGTGCGGACCGTCCGCTTAGGTATCGGACCGTCCGAATCGTCCGATCGGACCGTTGCCCCTCGAATCGGACCGTTGATCGAACTGACCATTGCCTAAGATCAGACCATCCGCCCACGGATCGGGCCATCGGAATGCACACGATCAGACCGTTGATCGGACTAACCGTTGCCCCAGATCGGACCATCCGTCTAGGGATCGGACCGTCCGAATACCCCCGATCGGACCGTTGCCCCCTCCCGATCGGACCATTGCCCAGCCTAGGCCTCGGCCCCCTGGAGCCATTTGCAAATTACCAAATTTGAAAAGTTTGTTGCTAATTTTTAACCCCAAAAATGTACGTACTGAATGATTTTTAATTCGACATTGGAAGACGATATATTGTATTATTTGTCGTCCACTCGGTCGATACTTAACGCAGTGCACGTATAATAGCATAGTGATATTAGCTAGATGCGAGCCGTTCGCATTGCGGCATGATGAATGCGACACCCATAGTACGAAATACAACAAGGGATACTACATTGTTAGCAGTACAATGTATCCGCTCGTTCTAGTCACCGGTTCGTAGAAAAGCGGGCGATTCGTTCATGGTACGATCTAGACAGGCTGTAGTCGGCTGGTGATTCTGGTTGCATGTTCCAGTGCCGTGATAGATATGACAGCGTGAAATTGTCAATCCATTGTCTGAATTGACACCTCCTTGGAGGATCCTGTGGGACGAGTTTGATTAGTAAATTCGTCACGTTTGGTGAAGGTAAACTATCTGCAGGAAGTAAGGTGCGGCTTGAACTTACATCGATATCGTTGTCAAGAATGTTTGGACAAACAAAGCTTCTACGTCGCAGAGTTCCTGGCCTTCTCGACCTGACGACCTGGCAACGATCACCACAAGCGCATGTTGGACGGTCCTCCCATCGCGGTAGTCCGAGAGGTCGATTTCTCCAGTCTGCCCCTTCTAGCTCTAGACGTTGTTCGTGCTCCGCCCTCCTGGCCATGTATTGCGCCATGCTTTCGTCTAACGGGAGGTAGTCATATTCCGGGTTGCCGTTGTCAATCCGCTCGATGAAGCCACAATATCTTCCCTCGGTCTGTTAAGGTAAATATCCTGGTATAAGAGTCATGGGCGTAAAAATGAATATGACAAAGACTTGACTGAAACACGTACCTGGGGACTCTGGTGCACGCACTCGAAGTATCTCCAGCCGTAAGTCTCCTCTTGATGAGATACGCGTAGCCGGCAACGGTCACCACAAAGGCATATCGAGCGTTCAGCCCAAGGTGGCAGTACCAAAGCGAAACTTAAATATCGCCAGTTGCAATCCTCCACGAAAAGAGGTGTAGGAGACATTGTTCGATGCTGCTACAAGAAGAAAAGGAAACTAGTGAGGCAGGTAGTGGCCGTAGTTCATAAACGGTGCGAAGTTTGCCCGAGGGCCTGGGTGAAGGCCCTCTGCTACTATGATGGTGCTTTTATATAGGTTGTTGTGCGTCTATTTCCCTATGAGACGTACATGTCAAAATATAAGGGACATGCATATGCAAAAACCGGTTGAAGTGGCCGACCATGTATTCAGAATGCCCGTGACGACGCATAACTAAAGCAACGCGCCGAAAGGTCGCTTGTCGCAATGTGGCGCACGCGCGGCCTATATTATGCAAGTAAAGGTGGTCCGTACTCGCGCATGGTATGCGCCGAAAGTGGTTTCTCCTTTTAAAATGGTACAGACATGACGGAGTACCGTTGTAAATATTTGTGAAAGGTCAGATCTGAAGGGTGGGATCGAGCCTAGAGGGGGTGAATATAGACATGAAAATTTTAAACAAGTTATGCGAGACCTATAAATAAATAAACACAACAATAGCCCCTAGGTCATACGCCTCCTCGTCCTCCTAGGCTGCGCTCGAACGTGCCCGCGCGAGTACGTCAGGTGGTCCACCGGTACCCCACGGGTGGCTCGGACCGCTTGAGCAGCAGGGAAAGCACCGGCGTCGTGCGGCTGTGTGTGCGGTGCACCTCCGAGCTGTGACGACCCGATCACGTCCTGCTCCGGAAGGAGGTCGTCCTCGGTAGAGATCCAAGCAGAGGTGCTCGGGGCAGATCCCCGCCCAGTGTCTCCCAGGTGATGGTGATATCCGCCGCGTGGGTCTGGTAAAGAAAAGTTCACGTCAGTGGAATAAAAAGTGCAGTTAGTTATGGAGAATAGGTTCAAACCTGACGTACCTGACAATCCTCGCCCGATCGTGGAGCCTGCCGACCTCGATCCTCCGGCGGTACCAGAAGGACCTGCTCCCCACGACGTACTGGCCCTACAGAACCCGCCGCTCCTGCCGATGTCCCTTCACCATGGGGACCTCGCATATGTATCTGCATCGGTGGGGCTGCATCGGAACGGCGACAAGTCAGAGCATGGACGATCGAGCGCATCGTGTTGCACATCCAGCCGAACGTGATCGTCTGCTCCTGCTGCGTGAGAGGGATGCCAGCCTCGAGGCGCTGCCGCAGTAGACCGAGCTCCGTGTGGACCTGCCTAGCATCGTCCGCCTGTTCAGCAGGACATGCGTGGTTAGTTGCGCGTGGTAACTACCGTTGAAAATAGTATGAAAACCATTGACTCACCGCGCGGAAGTAGTCCTGGTCGCGGTGTGTTGGGTATGCGTCTCGCACCCCCGCGACGTGCGCCAGTGGAGCCTTGGGAGTGAACGTCACCCGTAGTCTGGTACGGGGCTGGTACCAAGAAAGGTACTGCTCGTACCTGGCGGCTGTGTAGGGGTGCATCTCTGTGATGACGTCCTCCGTGGCTATGAGCCAGTCGTTGATGTACTCGATGACGATGGGTCTCCGTGGCTATTGGCCTCTGTATTTTCCAGTTAGGAACGTGCCGTCGATGTAGAGAATGGGCTTGCAATGAAGAAATGCAAACATGCACGCCTGCAGAGAGAGGAAGGCCCGCTGAAGGACATGCTACCTAGGATTTGGTAACGATGGGAAACTTTTGATTTCGGAGTAGCTGCCAGGATTCCTCGCACAGATGGTTTCCAGTAGACGAGGCAAATTATTGTACGAAGCTTCAAAACTGCCGAATCTCTTTTCAATTATCTTCTGTTTGGCCCTCCATACCTTGGCATATGTAATGGTGTACTTGTACTTCTCCTCGATACGCCTGATAATTGACTTGGGCTCGAACCGAAGATTCTCCACAACAGCATAATACAGCTCTGAAGCGATGAATACAGATGATATGTTCCTGTGGTACTTCTGAACACCCGGAAGATGGCAGTTGTGCTCCGTCACGATTGACACGGACCAACAGTCGTCATATTTCTTCCTGGATGCGTACATCCTCCATGGACATCCATCGCTTGAACTTGCACATTTCACTTCGTACACTGATCTGGTGGACTTTGATACCCAGAACTCCCTCCGAAGTGACACGGCCCACATCTTCAAAGCCTCTGTCAACTGTGCTTTTTCGGCGTATCTAGCGCCTTGCACCACTTCATTCTGCCGATACTCCCATGCCACGGTATGCCCCTCTGAGACAACGAGTCCAGAGAAGTCCTCGTTGTCCCATTCTGCCGAGTATACATCGTCCTCCGAAGAATCATCATCCTCCATATGCTCAGGTTCTGAGTCTTCAATTTCCATCTCCTGTACTAGACCTGGGTGTCTCTCCCCTTCATCTGCAAACCCCCCAGGTCCCATGTCTTCTTGGCCTCCTTCCTCTCCGGCACCCTCGTCTTCTGCCTCATTTTGCTCCCCTGTTTCATCGGGCCCTTCTGCTGTATTTGGACCAGCCTGATCAATGCTGACCCTGTTATGCACTACCACTAGGATGCTCGGTGCCCATCCTCGCTGCAGTGCACTCTCCACAAAAAATACCCAGCTGGCCGTCGAATCTATTGCCATCAATTCCCACCAAAAACCTTCCACAGCCCAGCTAACCAGTGCGTACACCGTAATTGCATTTACTTCAGGATCTACTCCGAATCCCCTCATTAACCAATTGTAAACTCCAGGAAAACTTCTCTCAGCTGGAGCTATAATTCCCTTTTGTGCTACGTTGAACTCCGATAAATCTACCCCATATGGTCCTTCTCTGACATTTCCTTCACCGTGATATATCACGAATACAACTCTATTTGCCATTTCTATTGACAAAAAAGATTTTCACTACAGTTATTAATCTGTACTAATCAATATTCGTTCCATAAAAAGGCTATAGGTATGAGTCAAACCATTACCGTTTCTACATTTTACAAACTAACCCAGCAGCGCTAATAAAGTTATACGCTAGGTTTATCTAACGTGTCGAAATGACGTATACCAACGATGGTCATGGCGGAGCATATTTATTTCTAAAATATCTACAATTTACTACATGTCCGCTATGTTCTTTTAGTACGGTCAAATAAATTTAACACTAATGATGGTTATGCCAAACCGTTAATATTTTCATAATATGTTGGGTATTACACTACGCGTCTAGTACTAATTGACACTTGTCTAAAAATTGACTACATAACAGGGAGAGAGCAAAACAAATACCTAGATTCGGCTCAAAAATCCGTCAGGGCTTCGCCGCTGTATTGCTCCTCCTTTGCCTCAGCTCTATTGGACGAATGCTGAAGACGGAAGGGGGAAATGACGCGCCGGTGAGTGTGCGAAGGGATTATATAGGGAAGGCCTAAAAACCGCCGTCTCCCAGGGCGGCGATTGGGCTAAAAACCGCCCTGGGGGACGGCGGCGAATGCATTTTTGCATTCCGCCTCCTGGAGGCATTCGCCGCCGTCCCCGAGGACGGCAACGCCACGTGGCCCCCCCGGCTAACGGCGGGGGGCCACCGTTAGCCGCACCTGACGGGGAGGCCATTCGCCGTCTTGGGCCACGGCGGTTTTTAAATACCGCCGTGGCCCACGGCGGCAAGAGGCTATTTCTACAAATTAACCAGATCAAAAATTAGTTTTGTAAATTAAAAAAAATTAAATTAGTAACAGTAAAAAACCTACTCCTCGCCTCTTCCAAAAATTCTGCCCAAGCAAGCCCTAATTAACGAACTGGGCTCCCAAGCCCTAAGGCCATCTCCAACGCAGTGCTTGTATGTACGTTTCGCTGAAAAAACCGGGTTTTCTTAACAGAATCAAATAGACGCGACACTAAATCAATAGCATCGCTGCTTCGCGTGGCATCGATGCCTACCGACGCTTAAATCAGTGGCGAGTTAACTTTTGTGAAATGCCAAGGTTAGATGCCAACCATTTCAAGCACTTGTATCAGTTTGTTGTATTGGAAGTTAGACTCTTAACTAAGATGTTTAACTTTAATCTTTGCACCTATATAATGTAACGTCATTGTTTCTGAGCAGTTAAAAAATTATTTTAATAAAAACCCTATTTTCAAAATTTTAGATTTTTGTGTGCATAATTAAGGACCTAAGTATCGTAGATCTCAGCTAAACCCTCCTTGAGACCCTAAAACCCTGATTCTAAATTCTCTCCGAATCTCGAGACTCAAATTTTGTAATTCAACTGTCTCTCTCAAATCCCTTGAACAATTTAATTCCAATTTTCCCCAATAAAAATTTCCCATATTTTTAGATCCCTCCCAAAAGTTCAAATTTTCATTAAGAATCCTCTCCTAAAAATCCCTAACTTTTCCCTAAGACCAAAGCCTAATCTAAAATTAAAAATTTAATATCCTTCTTAAATCCTTGGCTCAAATTTCCAATTTTGAAATTAAAAGTTCCCTTGGTTCCCTCTCTTTTTCCAATTCAGAAATCCCTCCAAATCCATTTCAAATTTATCCAAATCCCAGACATGAGACACTTATCTGAAATTCTGGGATTGCTGCAAACTCAAAAATTCCATTTTGAATTCAAATGCATATTCCAAAGACCTCTCAAATAAAATTCCCCCAAAATTTCCTTGAGCTCAAATCCCAAGAATTAAAATCCAAACCCCCTTGAAATTCCCTACCATTATCTTTCCTTAGAAATTCATTTTCAGAAATATCAAAATTTCACACCTTAAAACACTGTGAAATCAAGGACCAAATTTAAAATTCAAATATCTCTTCAAATTTCTCAAATATCCCTCAACTAAAATATTTGGATCAGGTCCCCACAAATTTAATTTAAATCCTCTTAAATCTTCTCTTTTCCTTTTTCTAACTATCATCCAAAATCAAAATTTCTCAAATATATATATACTCAAATTCAAACCTCAAAAACCCCTCTCAAAATTTCCTAAGAGTCATAGGAGTTCAAATTTAAAATCAAATCTGAATTTAAATCCTCAATCTTCCTTTCAAAAATCTCCCGGGAAAAATCCAAGCGCTACTGTTCCAATTGGGCCTCCCCTTCCCTCAATTCGGCCCACGGCCTGTGTGCCGCTCGGCCTCCCTCCGCGTCCATTGACGAGCCGGGCCCATGCATCAACCGGACACCACCCCGCGGGCCCCAGCTGTCGGTCGTCCTCCCCGTTGTCTTCTTCCTCCATCCCACCGCTCTCTCTCTCTTTTCTCTCTCATCTCTCAAACCCTCTTGCCCATCCCTGAGCCGACCGCCTCCTCGTGCACACATGCCGCCTGATACGCCTCCCTAGGCCCGCTCGCTAGCCGCATGGAGACCGTGCAGGCCCATGCGCTCGCTAGCGCGTGGCCATCGTCTTCCCCGTGCCTTCTCCCACATGAGCACCACGTGCTCGACAAAAATTCCACCCCGAAAAACTATCTCGACTACGCCACCAAAGTCAACCTCGCCTTCCTGTCCTGTCCCATCACTAGAGCCACGCCTATGCCCCTCTTTTCCCCTTCCGGCCGACACCACCCTTGCCATCATGTCCCATCCTTCCATCTCGGGTTGCAACACACGCCATGGAGCCCTGCAAATATCCGGCTGCGCCAACCGCCTCTCTTCTTTGTCGTTGTCTGCTCCTCCCTGCCTATAAATTGCACAAAGGAACCACGGCCGCTACACCTCTGCTGGCCGTGCTCGCCGATCTTCGCATCGAGCTCTCGGGCTCTGTGAGCGGCCGCCGCCATTCCTCTCTCCCGGTGAGCCCCTCTTCCTTTTCCTTTTCCCCCTACACAAGCAAAACCACCCCAAGCCCCGCCTTACCGGAGCCCCTGAGGACCCTCACCGCCGGCAACCTAACGATACCGCGGCCGAGCTCCTTCCTCGCCACCATCCAGAAGGCCCCGCCGCTCGCCACCAGCCACCTTCGGCAACTACCCGCCCTAATCCGAGCTGTTCTCCTTCTTCCCTTCACCTCTGCCCAGCCGCCCTGCTTTCCCCTCTCCGGTGAGATGCCGTTCGCCGGCGCCGCTCGGCCACCGTGCACCATCGATCCACCCGGCTAGCCCCCGTGTGCCCCTGGCTACCACCTCCCTCCCTTAATCCCTCTTCCTTTCTCCTCTAACCTATGGGCCCGCAGAAATAAAAACTCCTTAATCCCCTCCTGTCGATGTTTTACACCGGCAATAAATATATAGGGCTACTCGTCGGACCAAAACTCGATGGATTACAAAGGAACACGAAAGGTTTATACTGATTCAGGCCCTCGAGATGAGGTAATACCCTACGTCCAGTTGTGGTGTATTTTCTTTGAGGATGTATGATGGTGATTCTCCTCCCCCTCAGGGGGTGCCCTGCCTCCTCTTATATACTGGGGGACAGAGTTACAAAGTAGGAGTCCCAGTCGGACTACGACCAAGGGATCTCCTTCTAGGAATACAACGTGCCCGACTAGGACTGTATTTTCTCTGTCGTACAAGATTAAGTCTGCCGAGTACTATTATATGCCTAATTACAAGGCTAGGCCCATCCTCTGTTCGAGTGGCCCATATGCTTGTCATGAGGTACCCGGGGCCTATAGCCTCCACAGTAGTCCCTGAGACTTTCATAATTGAGTCACAGCTGATGTTGAGTGCTCATCCTCCACGGTGAAAAATTCCCGAGGGCATTGCTCCCCACCTCGATGACACATGGGCCCCACTTAATTAAAAAAATTGTAATTAATCTTCATCTCAAACATATGTGAAACTTACAGGTGGACCTCTTTAATTTCCCCTAATTATTCAATGACATGTTGGCCCAACCTAATTATTTAATCACCATCCATATGGGCCCTGTAATGCCCATGTTTTCCTTTGTTTTAAATTTATTTTAAATAAAAATCTAATTTCAAAAAAAGGCTCTTAATTCGATTTGTGAATAATTGTGCCATGTGTGATCTCAATAATTCTCTCAAAATTAGTCCCTGGAACCTCCACAAAAATTCCTTGATTTTCCCAAATTCCAAAAATCCCATCCAAATTCAAATCCCAATTCAAAACCTTCAAAAACTCTTTAAAACAATTCCTGTAAAAATATGAAAGGGCACTATGCCGGTTGGGCCACCATCGCTCTCCTTTGGCCTGCCTTCTCTCTCTCCTCCCCGCCGGCCCGCTTGGCCCAACCACCCGCGTGCGGAGTTAAAATCCCCGTGGGCCCCGCTTGTCAGCCGCTCCACCCCGCTCTCTCTCCCGGCCGCCCGATGAACACGCACGGATGGCTATGATGTGCTCTGCCGTGCGAGGCCCACCTGTTAGCCAACGACGGCACTGTCGTCGTCTTCCTCCCACCGCTCGCTCTCTCTCTCTCTTCTCTCGATCTCTCTCGAGCTCTCTCTGTTCTCTCCCTGTGCATGCCCATACCAGCCGGTTGTCGCCATAAATCGTGCGGAGCGCCTTCGTCAACCTTCGTCGTCTCGTCCCTGCGAGAAAACCCTCTCCGCCATCCCGTCCCATACGCACGATGTCACCAACACCATGGCCACCGCAGCTTTTTTCCTCAGCGAGTCCCCGAAGTCAAACCGCATGCGCGAGCTCCTCATTCCCTCGCATCACCATCCTGTCCGCGCCCCCGTTTTCTCCTCTATAGCTCATGACGCAAGCCACAGCACGCCACGCCATTGTTGAGTCCCATCAGTAGCTCGAGCTCCTCCGCCTCTGTTGCCACAACCTCTGTCCCTCGTCGCCAAGCGCGGAGCTACTCTATAAATTCCCTGAGCTCCCTCTTCTCCGGCCACCAAGAAACCGAGCCCGAGCTAGCTCACCATCGTGGTTCTCTCTCTGCCACCGCACTGACCTGAGCACCGCCACCGCTCCTGACCACTGCAGACCAAGCCACCGCCACCATTGAGCTCCCCAAGCCACCGCGAACCTCCTCCGCCACTCCCTGTCGCCGATTAGCCTCGGAATCAAAAACCCTCAAATCCTCCCTCTGTCGTCCGCCATTGCTGCCGCTCTGATTCTCGCTGTCGACGAAGGTAGAGCACGATTCCTCTCTTCTTTCCCTTCCGCACACAATGCAGCACCCAAACAACCGAACCCCGATGCCCTCCGCCGCTCCAATGGTCACCGGCGGCTACCATCTCCTCTCGGCCGCCGCCGCCGGTACTGAGCCTCGCCGCTAGCCCACCTCTACCACCTATCTACCCAATCCGAGCCGTTCACTTGATTTCCCGCCATCTCCGCATCCCATAGCCGTCGGCCGCTCTCCAAGATCCATTGCCACCGGTGAGATCGGCTCTGGCCGCCGTCGGCCGTCGATCTCCTGCCGTGGTTAGCCCCGTCGGTCCATACCGACGTGGCATGCCACGTGGGCACCGCGTCGGCAGGCGCGGGCCACCCTCGGGCCCCCTCGGTCTCGCCTTCAGCCGTCGACAGGCCGACCCCACATGCCAGCGCATCCAGTCCTTCTCTCTCCTCGCTGATAGATTAGGCCCACATGTCAGCCTCTCTGTCTCCTCTCTCCTTACTGTTTTGCCGGCCCCACCTGTCAGCCATCAACCCCCCTCTCTCCCCTGATATCTGGGCCCCACCAGTCAGCCTCTGCACTCTTTTCTTTTATTTTCTTTTATTCCTTTTCTTTCCTAAAATAACTTTAATTCTTTAATTCACAAGAAATTGAATTAAACTTCAAAAAATCATAACTTTTAAACCGTAACTCCGTTTGAGCCCATTCAACTCTCAATTTTTTTTCTAAAAATGAGATCTACACACTGTCACTACCAGTTGTATAAAATAGGTTCTAATTCCTGGTGTTTTTGCTTGCTTTCTTTTTGTGACGTGTAGAAACCGGTACCGAGGAGTCGAAGGTCGAGAATTTCGTCGAGGATCCGCAGGACCAGGAGCAAGGCAAGTCACCCTTGACCATATTGGACCCATGATTTGAAAATTATTTTGATTTACAAAATATGCATATTTAGGAACACGATTAATATCGGCTGCGATTCGTAGTCAAATCCATCATGCCTAAACCAATTTCTGCATGTTACCCCCCTTGAATAAATTGTTACCCTGTCCCTTATAACCTTATCATCCTGGTATTCATACTTGAGTATGAGTATCGATGACCCCATTTTATCTAAACTAAAAATATGATGATGGGAAAACTAAGGTTTATTTAAAATGTTTTTTTAAAAAAAATCTCGACATCCTAGGTCAAGCGTTTGCGAAATAAAAATAGTTTTATAAAACTTGGTCATGGACGTCGCTGCCTGTGTGGCTTTGACATCACGTGACACATAAGGACCGTTTCCTTGGGGAATTGCACTGAGCATAATACAGTGCGACCACACGGGTGGAATGGGACGCCCCTGGCCGAGTAATTAGTGTTCTCAGGATCATTCGGTTGCTAGCAAATATGAGAGCGGCTGGGTGCCATGAGGGCGATATACCCCTATCCCTGAGTACCGAAAATGAGTTCCGGGTACTTGGTTGAGTGAACCCATTTATATGGCAACGTGATATCCTGAGAGGGCTTCGGAAAGGTCTTGTCGTGAACCTCCTCGCTTGGCTAGTGTGAGAGTAAGCTTGCGTCGTGTGGGTAAAGTGTGCACCCTTTGCAAAGGTTTATAAACTGTTCGAACAGTTGTGCCCACAGTTACGGGCAGATGTGAAGTGATTCCTCTAGCGTAGATTTTATTTACAAATATCTATGCAATTGTTTTGCGGGTTAGGATTCGTTACCAGAATCGGTCTGTGTGGCTGATGGATGGCCTGTGTGGCCTGAAACGGGCCTGTGTGACCCGAGGTGTGGAATAACAACATGGTTGAGTTATTTGAGTTAAGTGACAAATTTTAAAATGAGAATCCACCTAAATGGAGGTACTAATGGAGAGTACGCTCCAAATCGGAAAATGTGACAAGTCTCAGACTTGTGGACTGGGTTGAGACGCGAGTCTCTTCCCGACTAACTTAATTGTGGTGAGTTGTTGTAAAGCAACTCATAGAATGGATTGAAGCGTGAGCTTCTTTCCGACAACTTAAAGAGCACACTTAGAAATTTCCGAAAACACAAAATCTTGGAAAATTCCATTTGCAAAAATAACCCTAGCCTTCTTTGCTAACCCCTTGCATGCCACATATTTTCCGTGACTTACTGAGTACCTCGTGTACTCACCCTTGCTTCTTCCTTAGAAGTCTATGAAGATGAAGACCCCACCCTCAACAAGTATTATCAAGAACAAGTGGAGTACGACGAGTTTTAGGGTTTCGGTCTAGGTCCCAAGCTTTACTTGTGGGTATTAGGTCTATCCGTGTTTTCCGTTGCCTACTTTTGTAATGTGACGTTGTATGCCTCGAGGTCTGTCCGGGCTACAACCCATGTATGAACTATGTGAAATAAATAAACCAGGTTTGGCAATGATCCACCGATGTCCTATGTGTACCAGCTGGTCTCCTAGGACTGGTACAGGAATCACAGGTAATGGCGTTCCTCTTCTGTTGGCCTGTACAGGTTAACGGGAGAGGGGCGTTACAGAGATGGCATCAGAGCCTAGGTTTGGCCCCCAGGAATGAAACCCCCATGTTAGGAAGGCCCTAAGGACTATACGTTCTAAAAACTATTTGAGAAAACTTAAGATTTTCTTACTTCTTCCCTTCACTTTAGCAAAATTTTAAATTTTTTTACTAACTCCTTTTCTTGTTTTCAAATTGTAGATGGCTACTAGCGGCACTCACCTCTCCTACGGTGAAGGCTAGGGAGGCTTCGTCGAGATTCTCTGAGACTTGGCTCATTACCTCGGATACTCCACTCCACAGTTCGCAGGTTTCACCGTCGCCACCATTCCTCCCCGTTGCCACCTTACCCTCCGCCTCTACCCCCTCTGTCCTGAGTTACGCCGTCAGCACTTCGTGATGGTGAGACCTACACTCTAGCTCGCCTACCAGGACATGGCCTTCGCGGCCATCCATCGTCTTTGTGACTAGTACTACCCTCTCCTTGATTCTTCTTGTTTTCACCTTCTTCCCCACCGAGTTAGTGGATCATCCACTAGCATCTACCCTTGCGCCTACCGTGAGTCATCTCCTTCTTTGACTCGTTTTATTGAGATGACCACTGCCTTGGACCACCAGTACCACCGTCTCTTAGAGGCATACCGAAGCCTCGAGAGGCACTACCACTCCCTCCGAGACTGCATCCCTCCATCCCCACGCACCCTAACTTCCACCCACTCCTCCAACTTTCCCGTAACTCCGATTGACCCCATTCAAGTCTCCAAATTTTTCTAAAATTGAGATCTACCTCATGGCACTATTAGTTATTAATAATAGTATTTTATTTTTAGAGTTTTGTGTGTTTTCTCTTATTTTACGCGTAATTGGCATTTCGGAAGTAATCGGACATTGGATTTTTGCGAGGATTTGAAGACGAAGTCAGAGGCAAGTCACTCCTTGACCATATTGCCCCTAAATTGAAAAATGTTTTGTTTACAAAATTGCATCTTAGTGTGTGCACGATAACTTGACTAGCCTCGGTTGGCATGACGAACCGACGGACCTACCCAATAGTTGCATGAGACTTGTAGGCCTTGATAACCCTATTCCTTGGAAGCCCCACACCTCGGTACCTCGGTATTCATGCTCTTTGAGCATGGGTATCGACAATACTGCTTCAACCACAAATGCTTGTCGACATGGGAAATTTGGGTTTATCAATCTTTGGAAAACCTGACACTCGATGTGGGCGCCCGGCCTCCACCAAGGCGGAAGCCAAGCCCAGCATGTGCACACAGTATCCGATCCCTGGATCAGTAGTCGGATACACACATAGTCATCGGTGATACGACTCAGAGTACACTAAGCATTAGATACATAATAGAGTACATACAGATATATTACAAAGGGTTTTCCATCCAGGATAGGCCCCGGATGGACAAAAGCACTAACAGGGTGAACTAGCGAGACACAGCGCAGACAGAGCGGAAACAAGGACAAACTACTCGGCAAAAGAACACATCTACACCACAGGCTTAGTTGGGAACTAGGCTCGAAACCTCAGAAGTATTCGTAGTCGGCTTGGTCTTGGAAGAACTCGGCAGCAGTCGGGTCTTTGTCTTCTTCTTCCAAACCTAATATATGTAGGGACAAGGGTGAGTACTTTCGTACTCAGCAAGCCAGGAAAAAGTGCCATGTCGGTCAGACAAAAAGGGGCTAAGAGTCTTAATTGCGAAAACAGCCTTTAGAAACGTTTTAGCTTTTCAAACACTAGTGTGTCAAATTTTTGTTGTCGGAATGAAGCTCACACCTCGATCCATTCTGCAAGTTGCTTTTCAACAACCCGCCACATGTAGTTACTGAATCATGTATTTCCATTGTCAACTTCTGGCAATTAACCAAGTGATCACACAACTCGGCTATCACCCGAGTGGCTTCGACCACTCCTTAGGTCTGCTGTTTGTCCGAGTGGCTCCGACCACCCGTTGACCCTGAGACTCGGCTACAACCAAATCTCAGCTGTCCCTTTAAGCATTTTTCCGGCTACAACC
This sequence comes from Oryza meyeriana var. granulata, assembly GCA_003991445.1. Lineage (NCBI taxonomy): Eukaryota > Viridiplantae > Streptophyta > Magnoliopsida > Poales > Poaceae > Oryza > Oryza meyeriana. The sequence goes on from RYFJ01001599.1 coordinate 21,965, forward strand.
GGTTATATACGCTACACTGGCTACAACCAGTTAGCTCAAACTTTGCTGCCCTGGCTACAACCCGGGAGCCTGCTCTTTATCGTCTTCTGGCTACAACCCGAAGACTTACTCCTATTAACTTTCCACATACTTGTACTCCTATTAACTTTCCACACACTTGCTTATGGTGCTTCAACACCCCGGGTCACACAGACCCGTTTCTGGCCACACAGGCCTTCCATTTGCCACTCGGCAAACTTTGGTCACGATTCCCTTCCCATCAAATCATTTCACAATCCGCTGGCAAACAAATCTACGCTATGGGAATTACCTTACATCGCCCTTAGCCGTGGGCACGGCTTTTCGAACAGTTCAGCTAAACTCTGCAGAGGGTGTACGCTTTACCCAAACGACACAAAACTGACACCGAGTATTGACCTGTACTGGAAGTTTGTGACAAGGCCATTTCCAAAGTCAGTCTAGGGTTATCCAATGCCAGCAGAAGGATCCACACAGGATCAATGCTTCCGGTCGGCTCCAACCACCATCAGCACCAGGGCTCACGAGCCACAACTCAGATGAGTCCACTCCAGTCGGCACCAGACTTCCCTAAACCTACAATTTACTCGGCCAGGGGCAGTCCACATTACCCGTTTGGTCGCACTGTAAAATGCTCGGATGCAATTCCCAAAGGAAACGGTCCTTATCGATAATACATAGCCAGGCCACACAGGCACTGTCTCTGTACACCAAGGTTTTCACAAACTTTCATCTTCTTCTCAAACACGCCAATACGCAGAGTACCGGGTTTTCAAACAGTTGAGTAAAACCACTATTTCCCAAACGACAATACAATCGCTGCAGGGCTAAGCTCTTCTACTCGGCATTCATACCCAAAGGATATAATGCCAACGTGTCATTTGTGGGGCTATCAAAGGAGAAACACATCAATATCCTACCAAAAGAAGTGCGACTACTGGGAGGGCCCGTCGGTTGCGCTTGCAAATCGAGGCCGATCAATTTAAAGTGTAAACTAAGCATGCATATTTTGCAAACAACATAATTTTGCATATATAGGAGACAATATGATCAAAGAGGCTTGCCTTGCTCCAGCGGAAGATCTTCCTCGGCGAAGACGGCTTTAGGATCGTCCACCGGTTCAGGATCTAAACAAGCAGAAAAGATAATTACTGACAAGCTGAAAAGAGGTAAAACACTGGGAAAAGAACATCGCGGCAGTCGGCTGTAGAAAGGATAGCAGTCGGCTGAGGATTGATGGCTGTTTGGATGGAGGTTTATGGTAAACAGCCGGGTTAAACTTGTGGACGAGGCAACAAAGCTCACCGGTTAGGAACTCCGGATGGTAGGCTCGGCGATGAGCGGCGGCGAGGGAGCTCGGGGAGCAAAAACGACTCCGGGGCTGGGAAGGAGGAAGACGATGGCTTAACGTTGAAGCTAGTGATGGCGGTTTGGCAGAGACGGCTGGATTGCAAAACAGACGAAAGAAGAGGCATGTATGGCTTTATATAGCCGGCGCGAAGCTGGGACGCTGCAGTGCAGAGCGATGGAGAGAAAAAGGAGTCACGATAAGCTGATAAGGTCACAGCGAGCTGGCTGGGCGATGCGATGTCAAGGCAGAGTTTGACTTAGGGATTAGGTGCGGCCGGGGGAGTTGGTATACACTGTAGCGACAATGAGACTCTCAGGTCGTGGTAAGAATGGGTTGGTGAGACTTGCAGACAGAACCTCTGACTATCCATTGGTCCAAGCAGGTTCTGAGGTACCACGGCTATTGTCCGCTGGTCCGATCGGGGCTGTGGTGCAACTTGGTGAGGCGATGAGACAGCACGTCGGGTGACAAGGCAAGGTGTCGTGAGCTTGACCGGGTCGGGGCAAGACGGGGCGGCGAAACAGAACTGGTTGACAGGGTAGTCGGCAAGCTCAAGGGTTACTCGGTTGCAAAGACGACCGAGTGGGCAAGGGTAGAGGGCAAGGCTCTGAAACTGAGTAGGAATCTACTTGGCACAAGGGGAAAAGGCAGTCGGCTGGCCAGGGAGAGAAAAACTGGGGCACAGCTGAACGGAACAGGAGAGGAGTTAGAACTCAGGAAGCGAATTCCAAAAAGGAGATGAAGAACGGGTCGTTACACTCGATGTCGGTGAGTTTTGCGAAACAAAAGATGGTTTGTGAAAACTCGCGATGCAAAGTGATCGCCTTGGTGGGAATGCTTTGTATTCGTATATAAGGACCAATTCCTTGGGGAATTGCACTGATCATAGTACACTGCGACCACATGGGTGGTATGGGATGCCCCTTTGCGATGTTTTGTATCGGCATAAGAATATGAGGCTACTCGTGAGACCTAAACTTGATAGAATGCAAAGGAACACAAAATAATTTATACTAGTTTAGGCCCTCGAGATGAGGTAATACCCTACGTCCAGTTGTAGTGTATTGCCTTTGAGGTTTCTCTGGTGAGATTCTGTCTATGCCCCAAGGGGCTCCCTACCCCTCCTAATATACTGGAGGGATGAGGGTTACAGGGTAGGAAACCCAGTCGGATACGACCAAGGGCTTTCCTTATTAGTACATAGAGAGTCCGGCTAGGATTATATCCATTTCCTTGTCATGTAAGGTAATATGAAACAGAGTCCTACTCTATCTCCAATTGTAGGAGCCGTCCCACCCTCTGTCCGAGTGGCCGTAATTGCCTTCCTTGAGGTACCCGGGGCCCATGGCCACCACAGTAGCCCATGAGACCTTCATAGTTGAGTTACAACTGTTGCCAAGTGCTCATCCTCCACAGTGAAGAGATTTCCGAGTGCTTTACTCCCAAGTATTCATTGTCCGAGTGCTTCTTCTCTCGAGTCATGCTTCATGTCAGCTGGCAACAAGGCTATGAAAGACTTCATGGAAGAATATAAATAGTGTGCGCCGAATAGGCGCACCTATTTGGTGTAGCCCCCCGACTTTATGCTTAATTGTGAAACAATTAAACATTAAGTCAAAGATCTTAACCTTTTAGCCTTTCCCGAATAGTATACTATCCAGAAATTAGACTCTTCAGCATCATGTCAGCTGAAAGTATTTTTTCTCAAGGAAATTTTGGCTAAACATGTAAGCCGAGTATCACTATGGAGTAAATCTAATGTGTGATGAGGTGTACTTAAGAGATATCTACATCCCCAATTTTAATGGAGACTAGCTATTGATCCTTATAAGATATATCCTCAATACCTTAAAATAATCAAGATACCTGAATGTATACACCCGGCTGTAGGCTTAGCATGAAACATATTTGATTATTTAATCAATTCTTGCAAAATAGCATCTGCATCGCGATTTTAACGCGACCAGCGGGCGACCCAATAGGGCATACTATTTAAGAACTCATATCTTTGGCCTACTACCGAATAAGTCAGCCCAAACCAACATACCCAGCGCAGCCCACAAAATTGGCATCCCTCGCATGTCTAAACAATGTCATTGGTGTCGGTAACCGTAGTCGGCCAGAGGAACCCTTGTCTGCAAGCATTTCCTACTTACGTTCTGCATGCAGCATGGTTGCCACAGATGCCCGAGTGGATAGATTGCAGACGCAATGCATGAGAACTTCGGATGCACGTTGACAATATTGGTCTTTTCCGACTATGATAAAGCTTTTCCTCCGTCGCTTGACTTACTCAACTTCGTTGCAATCTTTAGGAAGTTCATCTTCCGGTAGAAATAAAATGATTGGGGTCTTCCAGTCTTGAAAAATAATGAGCACCTCCATAGGTTTCGGGTTTGGTGCTACCTCCGACTAAAAGCTCCAATAGTGGCTTGTTTCCTTTAATTTGGCAAATAGGTACCCAAACGCTACGCTAGCGCAGGATTCAGCTGGCAACCCTCTTGGGGCATACCCACCTTGGCAAAATTGTAGCTGAATAAGGTACCCGAACCTCGCATTAGCATAGGATTCGGCTGACGACCCTCATGGGGCGTACTCTACCCAATAGAGTTGTGGCCAAATAAGGTACCCGAGCATAGGATTCGGCTAGCGACCCTCATGGGGTGTACCTTACCCAGCAAGTGCTACCCGAGCCCCGACTGGTGCCGGAGGTCGATTATTAGCCCCTATGGGGTGTACCAAGGTCGAGGTGACATCCGTTCCCCAACTGGCACAAGTACTCGGTCAGTAGCCCTCATGGAGCATTCCAAGTGATTCTTGAAGCATCGCACTCCAAGTGTATCATGGTAGACTGGTTCAGCCCCCGAGCGTAGTAGATTGGCTCGTAGCCATGAATTCTTGTTACGCGTATCTGAAACTGGGCCCTGCATTATAAACATATCGGATGAGTAGCATTTGATAAAGAAAACAATCACCCGAAGAAAATTGATCTATTTTACATTAGATGTAAATATGTGTTCCTCCTCTTATTGATATTCATTTCCCCGAGTAGTTAACCCCTTACGTTTAAACACACTGCCTGACTAGTCATAGCCCCCTAGCCTCAAGAGTCGACTCATGGCTCTTTCCCAGACACACGTTTTGGGTGACTTGAGTTCATCTTTTATGGAGCAAAGCTTCACGGATCAGAATTTATGCTACCCGAGTACTTTTGCAATCATTAAGAGCAAAAATAGAAAATGCGCAGTATGTACACCTATTAGGTGTAAGCGGCTACGGCATTGGTGAGGCCGAGTGAGGAATTGATGATCTCATCCCCCTAGATCCGATCCCAACTAGAACTAAGCCGTATCCGAGTCAAACCATAGGGAAGTGAGTTGCCTCCTGGCCCATTTAGATGAGAATATCATACAAAGGAGGAAATATGTATCAGAAAACGACTTAGCTATTCGGTATTGCACGAGTTGGGAGTGGGGATACCATCCTTGCATTTGAGCTTTTGAGCCCCCGAGCATGTCACTTGTCGTTCTAATAATCTTCAGTTCTAGGAGGTCGAAGACGGTTGCGACCGACTACCGCAGTGAGGTCGTCCGACTTGCGTTTGCAGTTCCCAAGCTTAGTCAGGGCTGAGTCGTCGGTGTCCTTCCACTCCTTCTATCGGGGTTCCTTTTTGTCATGGAGCGCCTCGGTGACAACGTCGGCAGAGTCGATGTATTTGTTTACCATGCCGAACAAAGCCTTGACAGAGTTGGGAGACTTCTGAGTAAACTTAGCGATGAACGGGGTGTCTTTGACTCCCTTGCTGAAGGCGGCGATGACAACCTCGTCCTTGATCTTAGGTATCAAGTTCTTCTTTTCAGAAAAGCGCTTGATGAAGTCCTGAAGAGACTTGTTTTTTCTCTAGTGGCACTGGTATAGATTGTACTCGGATGCTGGCCTCTCGTAGGTTCCTTGGAAATTAGCTATGAAGCGTTCCCGGAGTTCTCCCCAGGAGCTGATTGATCTCTTAGGAAGTCCTGTTAGCCATATCCTCACTGAGTCGGCTAGAGCGACCGGGAGGTAGTTAGCCATGGCCTTGTGATCTCCTCCAGTTGCTTGGATTGCTAGAGTGTAAAGTGTGAGCCAGGACTCAGGGTTGGTCTTCCCATCGTATTTTTCAATTCCAGTCGGCTTGAAGCCTGACGGCCAGTCGACTTGTTGCAGCTCGTGGGTGAAGGCCGATACACCTTCATCTGTGTGAGGACTTTGACTTTGACTACAGCGGTGAAATCGCTCATGCTGGAGGCCGAAGCGCTTACTCTTGTCTTCTAGTCGGCGACAGTCATCTTCCTGGCGTTCGCGGCGTTGTGCGTTGATGTCTTGCCGAAGATCACGTCATAGTCGGCCTCGGACATCCTGGTTATCCCGACGGTCGTCTTGATATCGGCGCCGTCGGTCATTGTTGTGGTTGCCGAGTGACGTGTGGCGTGACTCCATGTGTGGCTGACTGGAGCTGGCCGCTCGGCGTCTTGTAGAGGTAGATGAGACCGCCGTTGGAGAAGCCGACCTGTTGGTCGGTATGAGAGTGTCGCCCGATTGTTGGCGCTGCTGGCATGCAGCAGCGGTGATCATGGCTTTAATCCTTACTATCGTCAGGGTGGCCTAGTGATCAGGCCCAAACTGCAGTGTATCCAGTAAGGTTGCACTGGCCATAACGTTCTATTGAGGAGTTACGAAAACATCATGGTCGCCGACTCGGGTTTGGAGGATTTGCTGTTGAGCAGTCCGCCCAGCCTTGCGCAGATTGTCGTTGCGAGCATCGCGCTCAGCCAGCAGGCATCTTGCATCTTCCTCCTATTGTTCATGTAGTTGGCGGGCTTCCTCTTCTTGTAAATCATGTAGTCGGCCTGCCTTCTGAGTGGGAGTTGAGCCTTTAGACGCCATAAAGACTTCACATGGTGGAGAAAAGCTCGCCGAGGTGCTGTCCGATTGAGAGTCAGAGTCAGAATAGTTTAGCAGTGTGATGATGACCCTAACCTCCCTGGACCCGATCTCAAGCGGCTCTGGGCCGTATCCGAGTCGAATTCCAGAGGATTGAGTCTGCCGCATCAAATTAGAATTGAAGATTGTTGCGACGTTGTCGAGTCCGAGTAGGAAATTGACGATCTCGACTCCCCTAGACCCGATCTCGGCTCTAGTCGGCTGCACACGGAGTCACGCCAAATGTCACTCGGCAACCCCAACAACAACCGGCAGCGTCGAAGCGACTGTCGGGACAATCAGGATCTCCGAGGCCAACTACGGCGTGACCTTCGGCAGGACATCAACGCTCGATGCCGCGAACAAGAGGAAGACGAGCAACGCTGACTGGAAGACGAGAACGAGCGCTTCGGCCTCCACCACAAGCGGTTTCGCCGTCATAGGCGGAGCTGGAGCCCTTATGCAGATGAAGGCGTACCGACCTTCACCGAAGAGCTACAACAGGTCGACTGGCCATCTGGTTTCAAGCCTACAGGCATCGAAAAATATGACGGCAAGACCAATCCTGAGTCCTGGCTCACGGTCTACACTCTGGCAATCCGAGCAGCCGGAGGAGATTACAAAGCCATGGCTAATGTCACGCCCAGAATTTTCATCCAAAATTCTGGAGTTTTATTGTATGTAAACCCTCGTCCAGGAATCAACCGAGGCACACATGACAAAATTGATCATCAAAGTAATTGTTTACATAGCGTAAGCATTTATTACAGAGGTGAATGGTACCTCTCAATACAATAAGGTTCTAGCAGCAGATAAATAAACAACAGCGTGACGATTCCCACTCCACGCACTTGACTGGGTCCCTCTTAGTCCTCCAGGTAGTCCTCTTCGCTGTAGTTCTCCTCTGAATGATTGTTGATTGCAAGTTGAGCATATGACATACTCCGCAAGCCACACAGCAAGTATGCAAGTGCATGGGATAACAAAGGATGGCATAGTATGGCTCAAGTTTGCATAAAAGCAAGTAATAAAATATTTGAGAGAGTAATAAAACAGTAATTAAATAACAGTATTAATCAACGCTATACCGCTCACCAAAACGGTATAGGCCCAACCACTCCAACCTGGAGCTACACATGTTCCACTGTTCAACCATTAGATTTAAATAGTGTGGGACTAATCACAGAAACATTGCTAGGCTCGCCCTTAACCGTGGGTACGGCTATTCGAATAGTTTTACTCTGGCCAGAGATGTACCAATTTACCCATGAGACACAACTCCACAGCACATCACTGTGCCCCTAAATACCACCACGATATCTCGGAGAGGAATTGTGACAGGATCATTCATGTAACTCGCCCAATAAGGAGAAGCCTCCCGCCGAACCTCCGGTCTCTGGTAGGTGTGATCAAATACCTCCCCGCAAGACGGTCTCCGACACCCGAAGCATGGCTTATTGGCACTGCCATGTGTGGACTTATACCAGCCACAAACACGCCCTGGAGCCTCCTATTGAACTCGGCACACTTCAAACTCCTGCTAGCCCATACTAGCTTGTGGTTAGCACGAGTGTTGCTTCGCAACAATAGTCCACGAACCGGTCTTAACTGTCACGAGCACCGCTAGCAACAAACCCACCCTGGTGCTCGTGACCCACCTTTTATTCAAGTTTTAGTGGACCATTAAGTTATCCTTGTACGACCACGTCGTAAAGGGATCATCATTTCATGTGACTGAATGATAGTATAGAAATTATTATGTCAACCCATAAGTCATTCTATTATTTGCTAGGTGAGGCTAAGCAGGGTCCTAGAGTTATTCTAGCTAACCAGTAAATAAAGATAGCTAGTCAAAATTATCTCATAGGTACAATGTCATGTGATCAAATCAAAGGGGCCATAAACAAAGGTTAGGGTTTCCCTGTCCCGATGACATTCCAAAATAAATGCAGCGTTGAAAGAAAACATAGCTTTAATCATAGGAACAATATGTTCAATGAGAAAGAGGAATCTGTGTGACTTGCCTTGCAGCTCTACACAGTCTTCGACACCTGCTTCGACAAACTACGTCTCTTCCTGAACGTCGGTAGCTATAGGCAAATAACAAAACAAGCAAAAACAGTACATCAACACACATGAACAGTACAGTATTATATTTTTAATGGATAGTTCATGATTCTTAGAGAAATTAGAGACTTGAACGACCTCAATCCGAGTTCGTATGAATTAGTTATGATCTTTGGAAGTTTTAACCCTTTTATAGCCTATTGAAAAGAATTAACTAATTTATTGGGTCATAATCGAATTAATTTTATTTGGAAAAAGGCATTTATGACGTCACAGGAGAGAGGGGGCTCTCGGCTGACCAGTGGGGCCCACTGTCAGTGAGAGGGAGGCATCGGGCCCATGGTGAACCGAGTCCACCGTGGTCCACGAGGGAAAAACGATGGCTGGGATTCTAGGGTTTTGATCGGACGGCTACGATCTCGCCACGTGTCAAGGTGATCTTCCTACGATCGGACGGATGGAAACTAACCGAGAAGATCCGACGGCCGATGTCGATCCCGATCGGATCAGCTACAGCGACGGCGGCGACGGCGGCGGCTCTGGACCCGATGGTCGACGGCGATCGGCGGCGCGGTGACGCATGGCGAGAGCGGGAAAAGGTAAAGGAGGTCAAGGTGATCGTTACCGAAGGCGAAATAGCGAAGAACGGCTATGCAGACGGCCGGCGGCGAGCTTGAGGCGGCGAAGGGCTTCGGGTCTTCGTCTACGGCGGTGTTCCCGTGGCTCCCGAGGGCTACGAGGCGGCGGCCTGGCTTCAGCGGGACCCTACGAACCTAACCGAGGCGGCGATGACCTCCGACGGCAGCTGAGGTGACAGCGGCGCGCGGACGAAGCTTGGCGACGGCGGCGGAGCAAGCGCGAGACATGGAGAGGCGGCTAGGGCTAGCTAGAGCTCGATCTAAAGGGCGAAAACGACCCTAGGGGCTCTGAGTTCACTATTTAGGGCGGGGAGAGGCGGACTCCGGCTCGGACTCGACGGGTTTTGCGGCGGCAACGAGAGAGAGAGAGAGAACCGACTCGGGAGGCTGCAGGTTTCCGCTCCATGCGTGATCTGGCTTCGGATCCTTAGGGATTAGGTAGAGGGGGATAAGGACTCGGTTTTCCCTCAACCGATTCGGAGAGAACGGGTCCGAGGCGAACGGATTTGCCGGGATTTGCAGCGGCGGCGCTCGGGTGCTACACAGCCGCCCTGCTGGAGGTAGGCGACGACCTGACAAGCGGGCCCCACTTGTCGGCGACTGCGAGCGTGGGCACGGGCACGGGCGAGGGCGCGGGCGCGGGCACGGGCGAGGGCGCGGGCACGGGCGAAGGCGAGGGCAAGGCACGGGCACGGGCACGGGCACGGGCGAGGGCGAGGGCGACTGCTAGAGCACAGTAATGGGCCGAGAATTGGCCCAGAGACTATGAGGGGATTTTAAAAACCTTTTTCTTTTTATTTTACTGTTGTGAGCTTATTTATTTTGCCAAAAATGCTTCCCCTAATCAATTAATTCCCAGAAAATTTTAGAAATTAAATAATTAAGCAAAGAATTTTATAAAATTATTTTCAAGCCTATTTTTCTTTAGATTTTTCCCTGATTTTATTCTTTTCACTCATTGAGACTTTTAATTCCATTTCTAAAAATTCTTTTTGCACAATATTTTATATAGGGATAATTTCAGGGTGTTACAAACCTACCCCCTCTTAAACAGAATCTCGTCCCGAGATTCGCGAGCTCAGGCGAGGAGATGCGGGTGAGCAGACTTCAGTTCATCTTCGTGTTCCCATGTGGCTTCATCTTCCAAGTGGTTACTCCATTGAACTTTGCAAAACCTAATCACTCGATTCCGAGTATTCCGTTCACGGGTCTCAAGGATGCGAATGGGCTTCTCGACATAGGTCAGATCTTCCTGAATCTCGATCTGCTTTGGGTCGGCTTCTTCGGCTGATACTCATAAGCACTTCTTTAACTGAGATACATGAAAGACATCGTGTACCCCCGCCAAGGTGGGAGGCAACTCTAGTTGATAAGCAACTTCTCCTTTCTGTCCCAGTATCTTGTAAGGTCCCACATAACGTGGTGCCAACTTTCCCTTAGTCTGGAATCTGTGTACTCCCCTGAGTGGTGTGACTCTCAAATACACATAGTCACCTTCCTCGAAGCTAAGATCTCTTCTGCGGTTATCCGCATAACTCTTCTGACGAGACTGTGCTACTCGAAGTCGTTCCTGTATGATCTTCACTTTTTCTTCCGCTTCCCGTAGGATATCCGTCCCGTATACTTGTCGTTCTCCCGTCTGATCCCAAAGCAGGGGCGTGCGGCATTTCCGTCTGTATAAAGCCTCGAACGGGGCCATCTTCAGACTTGCCTGGTAACTGTTGTTATACGAAAACTCAGCATATGGTAGGCTCTTATCCCAACTTCCACCGAAGTCAATGGCACAAGCTCTCAACATATCTTCTAGGATTTGATTAACCCGTTTAGTCTGTCCATCTGTCTGTGGGTGATAAGCGGTACTGAAGTTTAATCGGGTACCCATCTCTTCTTGTAGTCGCTGCCAAAACTTAGAGGTAAACTGACTTTCTCTGTTCGACACAATCTTGCGTGGCACTACATGCAAACATACGATTCTGGCCATATACAACTCTGCTAACTTATTACTGGAATAAGTCATCTTGACTGGTATGAAGTGGGCTACCTTGGTAAGTCTGTCCACCACTACCCATACGGAATCAAATCCCGATGCGGTCCTTGGCAATCCGGTAATAAAATCCATGCCTACTTCTTCCCACTTCCATTCAGGGACCTTAAGGGGTTGTAACAATCCTGCTAGCTTCTGATGCTCAGCCTTTACACGCTGGCATACATCACAAATAGCCACATATTCTGCTATCTCTCTCCGCATACTAGACCACCAAAACTTCTCCTTCAGATCTTGATACATTTTGGTGCTGCCAGGGTGAATGGAATACTGTGTTCCGTGAGCTTCATCTAAGATCAGCTTTTTCAATTCCTCCCTGTCCGGCACACAGATTCGCTCTCCGAACCACATGGTACCTTGTTCATCCTCCGAGAATCCAATGGCTTTTCCTTTCTTCATGTTCTTCTTGATTTCCAAAATGTCTGCATCATCTTTCTGCACTTCTCAAACCTGATCTACCAAGGTAGGTTGTGCTTCCAAGGCTGCCACAAATCCTTGGCTGACTATACTTAGATTCAACCGTCCAAAATCTTCACATAACTCCAACGATAGCTGCTGGCCTTCCATGGCGTTGCAGTAGCTTTTCTGACTGAGGGCATCTGCCACTACATTGGCTTTCCCTAGATGATAATGTATTTTGACGTCATAGTCCTTGATCAGCTCCAACCATCGGCGTTGCCTTAGATTCAGATCTGGCTGAGTAAAGATATAATTCAAACTTTTGTGGTCTGTAAAAACTTCATTACTATTACCTATGAGGTAATGTCTTCAAATCTTCAAGGCATGCACTACAGCTGCTAACTCCAGATCATGGGTAGGATAATTATTCTCATGAGGCCGTAGCTGCCGTGAGGCATATGCCACAACCTTTTCTTCTTGCATCAACACACATCCCAAACCTTGCCGAGATGCATCACAGTAAACTTGAAATCTTTTCTTGGGATCTAGCATGATCAACACTGGTGCGGTTACAAGTTTCTGCTTCAACTCTTGAAAGCTTTGCTCACACTCTGGGGTCCATACAAATTTTACATCCTTCTGAAGCAAACGAGTCATGGGCTTCACGATCTTGGAAAAATTTTCTATGAATCGACAGTAATATCCTGCTAATCCTAAGAAACTCCGAATCTCAAAAACTGTTTGCGGCTGCTTTCGTTTGGTTACTAACTCCACATTAGTTGGGTCTACTGCAATTCCTCCTGCAGTGACGACATGTCCAAGAAACTTCACTTCCGGAAGCCAAAACTCACATTTACTAAACTTGGCATACAACTGGTGTGGCCGAAGGGTCTCCAAAACTATGCGAAGGTGCTGCTCATGCTCTTCTTTAGTCTTGGAATAGACAAGGATATCATCAATAAAAACAACCACAAACTTATCCAAGTATTCCATAAACACTTTATTCATCAAGTTCATATAGAATGCAGGGGCATTAGTTAATCCGAATGACATGACTGTGCATTCATATAACCCATACCGAGTGGTGAAAGCAGTTTTGGGAATATCTTCTTCCCGAATCCTTAACTGATGATAACCTGAATGAAGATCTATCTTGGAGAACACTGTGGCTCCTTCCAACTGATCAAACAGATCATCAATCTGTGGTAGAGGGTACTTATTCTTGATAGTAACTTCATTGAGTGAACGGTAATCAACATACATCCGTTGAGTTCCATCTTTCTTTTCCACGAAAATAACTGGCGCTTCCCAAGGTGACGTGCTTGGTCTGATGTAGCCCTTGGCAAGTAACTCTTCAACTTGCTTCTTCACTTCTGCTAACTCATTAGCTCCCATCCTATATGGTCTCTTGTGGATAGGGGTGGTGCCTGGGGCTAGGTCTATTCTGAACTCAATTTTCCTTTTAGGCGGCATTCCAGGTAGGTCATCAAGAAAAACATCTGGGTAATCCCGTACTATAGGGATTTCAGTTAGGATTGCCTGGTTCAAAGAGGTTGGAGAAGATGAGGTATTGAGGACACGAAAGATTACTTTCTTTCCTAGGTCAGAAGTTAAGGTTACGGTCCTTGTGGCACAATCTATAATTCCGTGGTGCCGAGTTAACCAATTCATCCCTAGGATGACATCTATCTCTTCTGATTTGATTAGAATTAAATCAACCAAGAAAGGGATTCCTTGAATTTCTAGAGTCACAGAGGGGCTAAACTGGGTGGTATGCATTTGGTTTCCTGGTGTATTAACCATAATAGACTTATCCAATTTCCCTATCTGGAACCCATGTTTTCTTGCAAAATTCCTTGACATAAAAGAATGTGTAGCCCCCGAATCAAACAAGACTGTTGCAGAAACTGAATTAACAGGGAACGTACCTAGAACAACGTCCGGTGCAGTTTGAGCCTCATCCGCAGTGACGTGGTTCACTCTAGCCTTGATCACACTACCTGAAGGTTGCCCTGATGTGGCTGACTTGAGGCGTTTTGGCTTTGGACACTGGGAAGAATAATGCCCTGGCTCTCCACAGTTGTAGCAAGTTAGTGGCTTCCCTCCAAGTTCCTTATTCATGGGCTGGCTGGTTGTTAAAGCTGTGACTGGCCGAGGAGGAGGACGGTTTGCTCCTGTTTTGCCACCAGTAATGTTGGGATAGACCTGGCGTTGTGTACGAGGTGCTGATGAAGATGCTCCTTGCTGGGTCTGCGGCGGACCCACAATATGTGGCCTCTGACTAGAGGATTGTTGTGACCGGAAACTTGCCATTCTGTGCTTCTTTTGCTCCATCCTGTGGTGTTTGTCCTCTTGGCGAATGGCTTTGTCCACCAGTTTCTGAAAATCTACATAGTCACTAGAGAGTAGTTGAACTGAAAGTTCATCATTCAGTCCGTTTAGAAACTTCTCCTGCCGGTCGTCGTCAGTGCTAACGTCTTCCGGCGCATAACAGGCAAGCCGATTGAACTCATAAAGGAATTCGGTCACTGACCGATTCCCTTGCTTCAATGCTCGAAACTCCCGCTTCTTCAATGCCACTACTCCCGCAGGAATATGCGTCTTCTTGAAAGTAGCGGCGAACTCAGCCTAAGTGATAGGCTGTCCGTCCACTCTATTAGTTCTGAAATGGTCCCACCATTCAGAAGCGGGGCCATGCAGCTGGTGGGAGGCAAAAGAGACTTTCTCTTGATCTGTGCACTGTAAAAGTTCCAATTTCTTCTCAATGGCATGCAACCAATCCCCTACTTCCACAGGATTAGTTGTGCTAGAGAACGTGGGAGGTCTCACTCGCAGAAATTCCGCAAGCTTGTTTTGAGGTGGAGGAGAAGGCGCCTGCTGTGGTGCTTGGTTCTGTTGTTGTTGCATCTGCTGGAACATCATGTTCATCAGATGTGTCTGGTTAGCCAAGACTTGGGCGATGGTCAGATTGTCGTCCTGTTGTGGCGGTCCATTTGGTACTCCCCTGCGGTTGTTATCCCCACCGTTGCCATCATGATTACCACCATTATGTGTGTTCACCATCTGCGGTGCAAAGACGAGAAGAAAAGGAAACGCCCTTGAGACGGATTTCATATTACTTAAACTTTCACTTTATTGTTCTGAACTGAGTGATTAACATTTATTTAGTTTAAACTCACACCATCAAGAAACTCCTAACATAAATAGTTACATCACCACACCCTGACATAACTGCTGACTACTCCCCACACACACAAGCATTTCCTAATCACACAACTGCTAACACAACGATCTAGGGTAACTGATGCTAAGGTGACACCAAGGCTTCTCAACGGGGCGAAAGGTTTCTCCTGGCATTCCAGTTGTGTTCAGGTTCGGCTTCGTCGTCTTGAGTTGATCCCCACTCCACTTTAGAGGGGGTGCGAGCTCCACTGTCCTCCAATCCCTCCGAAGGCGTGCTGGCTTTTGACTCCTCTGAGTCATCGTCTGTATCATCAGCGTATGCCACCGGTGGAACTACCCGTAACAAGACTTGGTCACTGAGTACACGAGTCCTTGGCTCCAACTGAATCCGAGGTGGACGACGAACTCTCTTCCTTGCAGTTGTGCGGATCCTAGCTCCTCCAGAGGGTGCTTCTCCTTTGGCCAAGGCCAACTCTCGCTTCAACCGATCCACTTGGTTCTGCAACTTGCAGATCTTGGTGCGATTCTCATTCTCCCGGTCATGAGCTGCGATCACCACCTCTGCATGAACATCATCCATGGCACTCAACATCCTTACCAGTCGTTGAGTGGTTGCACTGTTCTCTGCTCCGGGGTCTTGATAACTGTTGTACTCATCATTGTGGGTTCTCACCGGATGGTAGCGATATGCCGTATTCCTTAGGCGGACGGCAAATTGCTGACGAAGCTCTCCAATAGCCACCAAAGCTACTTCTTGACAGGCATGCTCATAATTTCTTCCTCCAGCTCCAAAGATCATGGATGGGACTCCCTCTTGTTCACTGGAAATCGTGAGGCGGACGCAGCACTTCTCTTCATTAGGGTTGTGAGTGACTTGTCTATATTTTGGGGCTGGATTGTACCCTATGGTGAAGGCCATATCTCGTAACTCCTTGACGAATCCACCCACTCCGAACAGATGTACTGGCTCCCGGTTGGCCATCTATAGAGTATAAAAGAAAGATATATGGATTTGACAAAATTAACAAAACAAAGTTTGTCCAAAACAAAGGAATGAAGGGGTAACAATAAAAGGCAGGTCAAAACCAGTACAGTAATGAATGGCCCTGGCGACCTCCGTGACCGGCTAAACCGGATGTGGACTCATGAGGACTCCCGGGTCACGTTGGAGCGATAGCGCGAGCGGCACGCGAACACCGCCGGGCATCCCGAGGCCCAGGTCTCCAGCTCTAACCCCCCGGCGGGAAACCATCGTGCGTTGATCGAGCCCGCTCAGTACGGCTCGAGTTGCCTGGCGCTCTCCCCAGACCTCCGACGGGTGCGCTGGCCGGCCAAGTTCCAGCCCAGCTTGCCGGAGAAATATGACGGCTCCATCGACCCCACGGAGTACCTACAGATCCACACCACCGCCATCCAGGCGGCCGGCGGTGATGAGAAGGTGATGGCGAACTACTTCCCCGTCGCCCTTAAGGCCCAGGCTCGCTCCTGGATGATGAACCTCCCCGAGGGTTCGATCTACTCGTGGGAGAACCTCTGCCACCAGTTCGTGACGAACTTCCAGGGCACTTTCCCCCGCCCTAGGACCAAGACAGGTCTCCACGCCCTACGTCAGGGCAGGGACGAGTCGCTGAGGTGTTTTCTGTAGCGCTTCAGCCAGGTCCATAACACCATCCCCCACATCGCTCACCACGCGGTTATTCACGCGTTTTGCTCGGGCGTGCGCGACAAGCGCCTGCTCGAGAAGCTAGGCACCCGCGACATCCAGACCGCGGCCCAGCTATTTAGCCTCGCCGACCTCTGCGCCCGCAAGGAGGAGGCCCGGGCGTGAAACGAGCCATGCTCTGAGGCCCCTGACCAGGGCCCTGGAGAGGACGGCGAGCCCTCACGTTCCACATCACAACGGAACAGGAGCAGCGCACGCCCGACATCGCCCCAGCAGTTCCCGATGCGGCGGGCGGCGCGGGGCCCTCGCTCCCCCGTGCCCCCAAGCCGCGCATCATCGCCAGCGACGCAGAGCTCATCAAGGAGGTCGTCCTCGGTGATGACCCGTCCCAAACCGTCAAGATTGGCGGTTCGCTAGACGACAAATAGGAAAGCGCGCTCATCGCTTTCCTTCGGGCAAACTCCGACGTCTTCGCCTGGTAACCATCGGATGTGCCCGGGGTCCCTAGGGGGGTGATTGAGCATCGCTTGGCCGTCCGCTCGGGCTTGCACCCGGTGCGGCAGAAGGTACGACGGCAGGCCCCGGAGGCCTTCATCCGCGAGGATATCGACAAGCTTCTCACCGCCGGCTTCATCCGCGAGGTCGTCCACCCTGAGTGGCTGGCCAACCCAGTCACCGTCCCCAAGTCCAACGGAAAGCTACCTAGGGCACAACATGTAGGCCTACGTCGACGATTTGGCGGTGAAGTTGCGCGACCGCGCCACTTTGCTCCACCACTTGGCCGAGACGTTTGGCAATCTTCAATCCACGAGGATGAAGCTGAACCCGGACAAGTGCGTCTTCGGGGTCCCGGCCTGCAAGCTCCTCGGGTTCCTCGTGTCCAGCCACGGCATCGAGGCAAACCCGGAAAAGATTGCGGCCATCGACCGCAAGCGCCCCCCGACGCGGCTCCGGGAGGCCCAAAAGCTAACCGGGTGCGTGGCCTCACTAGGCCGCTTCATCTCCAAGCTAGGAGAGTGTGCCCTCCCCCTCTTCAAGCTTCTCAAGAAAATCGGGCAGTTCACTTGGACGGATGAGGCCGATCAAGCCCTTGACGAGCTCAAGAGGTACCTGACAATGCCCCCTGTCCTCGTGGCACCGGCTCAAGATGAGCCCTTGTTGCTCTACATAGCGGCAACCCCGCAAGTGGTGAGCGCGGCGCTCGTCGTCGAGCGCCCCTTGCCCAACAAACGCGCGGCCCGGGATCCACCGCCCGGGCCCGACGCTGGGGAGCCCGAACCCGGGCAGCCTCGCCAAGGCGAGTACGATTCTGGGGACGCGGCACCCGGAACAACCTCAACATTTTCGCAACCAGACGGGGCGCGATTACCCAGACAGCATCGCCTTGGCGAAAGCGGGTCCGGGGAAGTCATCCTGATTCATTCCATATCCCAGCCCGAGCCCCCGGGTCCCGGGCACATATCCACCGCATTCCAGCCGGGGCCCCCGGGTCCCGGGCCCATATCTGTTCCCGGCCACGAGAGCTCGCTCCCTCCCGAGGGAGCTGAGCCCGAGCTCCCGGCCCCCATCAGGCCGGGATCGGAGAGCACGCAATAAAAGCCGGTGTACTTCGTCAGCGAGGTACTCCGCAATGCCAAATCGCGCTATCCCCAAGCGCAAAAGATGCTCTATGCGGTTCTCATCGCGTCTAGGAAGCTTCGCCACTACTTCCAGGCGCACAAGAATGGATGCCGGTGCCCGAGCCGGATCCTGTGCTGGACACCGGATCCCCGGTCCCCGAGCTAGCTCCCAATCAAGTAGGGCTAGGCGAATCGTACCACACCAAGCCAGGAGACCGGGGAGACCCCGTTCTTCCTGGTGTACGGGGCCAAAGCCGTTCTACCATTAGAGCTCACCTTCGGCTCTCCCCAGGTACAAGTCTACAGCAACGACCTCAACCACGACAACATGCAGCACTACAACCTCGACTTCCTCAAAGAACGCAGGCGGCACGCCTCGCTCCGCGTCGCTCGTTACCAGCAGAGTCTCAAGCGCTATCATCAGCGTAAGGTCCGGGCCCGATCACTCCAGGTCGGGGACCTAGTCCTCCGCCATGTCCTCATACGTGCCGGAAAGAATAAACTTTCCCCCATGTGGGAAGGCCCCTTCCTGGTGATCGGTGTCTCCCAATCGGCCTCGGTAAGCCTGGGCCACGAGGGTGGGACCCCGCTTCCCAATCCCTGGAACATCGAGCATCTTCACAAATTTTATCCGTGAACACATCCTGTAAGTTGCGGGGTGCTCGGGCCAGCACTGGATTTCTCCAAATCTCAGCGCTGGCCGGGGGCCCCATGTGCATTCGCTTCCCTAAGCAGCATTTTCAATGTCCTTTCCGATCTCATGCCCTTTGTCCTTTTCTATGTGTTGCGTTCGTGGCGGTCTCCCCTTGGGGGCATAATCGGGCCGCGCCCATGCGGTGGCTGGGTTTGGCGCATAATCATCAGTTCCCTACCAACGAGCTACCGTATCCCCTCCTGCTAAACCCGGGGCATTGTCCGTGCCACGGGGCCGTGGGTGTGCCCCTCTGCGCGGCACCCTGGGCCCCGGCGGTTGTGGTGTCCCGCCTAGCTAGCTACGGGCTCGGTTTTTTCCGGAGGTAGAGGCGAAGTGCTTATGTGTAATCTTTTCCTCCGCACGGTCGCGACCACGAAGAGGCCCTTGGGAGGTGGTAGACGTCATGGTTCGTAGCATGGAAGGGACAAAGGAACGAGCCAAGTTCCCTCACAGTTCATCGTGTGCAGATTAGACCCATCCCAGCAGGCTTAAGTAGGGTGCTCGGGTCAACGCCGTTTTTCTTTCCAAACCTGGACGCTGGCCGGGGGCCCCCATCTCAGATTTATTCCCAGCGCAAATTCCTGGGCTGGGGGCTGGCAGCGCTCCTGCCCTCGGGATTGTGCTCGCGGAGCCACACCACCCTTTTCAACATCCAGATACATAATCTCATCCGACTTTAAATATTGCTCAATTTCTATTCTTTCCCCGTTTGTATGGCCACGTGTTTCGTTCTCCTCGGCCCCAGGGGCAAAACGGAATTTGCCGGGGCCTGGCGCGAGGGCCGCCGGGTTAGCACCGCCCCGGTTGCCGAGGCCAGATGGCCGGGTCGTGGACCGTGCCCCGGGCACCGTTGATGCCTCGGGGTCTCGGGCGAAGCCCTGTCGGCCAATCTAGATTCCCGGAGCGGGCAGCGGTGCTCGGCCTGGCCAGTTCCACCCCGACCACCGCCGAAGCGCCGGGTGCTCCGCTGTCTGGCGACCCCCGCACACGGTCAAGGTCGGTTCCCGAGGGGCTCCCGGCGAGTCAAAAGGCACGAGCTTAGCACTTCGGCCATACCTAACCCACGTGGGGCATTTTTTGTATTTTCTCTCTCTTCTAGCAATATTTTCCCGTGGCCTTGCTGCGCTCCCGGGGCCAGTAGCACTCGGGGGCATGGAGGGCCCCCGGGCCCGAAAGACGGACTCAACCGTTTCCGCAAGACTCGCGCTCAGTTGCTCGCGGTCCCTCGGTACCGAGCTCCTGGGGCAGGCATCTACCCCAGGCCCCAGAAAGGGGACTTGGTCCCTACGGCTGTTCACGGCGGATGGCGCCTGGTACTCAGCGTTCCCGGGCCCCGGAAATCAAAAAAAAAAAGAAACACCGCAGCTGCTGGGGCCCGAGGCGCAAACATAAACAACTTCCGGAACAACACAATAAGCAAAAGAGCGCAAGCACGCGGAGGCCCAGAGATGTCGTCGTACGGGGGGAGGTCACTCGTCTTCCTCGGACCGGACCCCGGGCGGTGTCAGAAGGAGACTGGCCTCTTCCTCGGACTCATCGGTCATCGGCCCCACGAGGTGCTCGCCCCGGTCGAAGAACCCTGCCACCATTGCAGCGGTGTCAGCCACGGCTTTCCGTGCCTCCTCTTCCCCTTCGGCAGGGAATCCCTCGTGCACCGGAGCCAGGGAGAAGTCGGCATCCCGCGCCCGGTAGCACCCAAGAACATACTCCGCCACCCGCGCGGCGAGTTTTTTTCCTCCCTTCACTAGGACTCCGTGAATTTGCTAGGGGAGCAAGTCTAGTGTACGCAGCAAATTGCCGAGCTCCACCACCTCATGGCAAACCAGGTGGGCCCCGCGTCTCCTCGTTTCCCCAAGACGTGGTCCTGTTCCTGCCCGGAGTGGGTCCCGGCCGAGCAACAGGACCAGGGGCCACTGCCGGCGAAACGGGACTGGGGGCCCCACATACCCCGAGGACGCACGGATCTTCGGCCACGTAAGCTCCTCCGGGGCCCACATTCTGCACAAGTGACAGCCGGCTACGGCTGTCTTCCCGCTAAGTGCCTAGGGCCTGAGCACTGCCGGGCCCGAGTGCACCTTCCCTGGACGCGTCACGATGACCGCTCGCATCCACCTCGGGCCCGTGGCCCGGGGACATTCCCGGGCCTAGGTCTCGCCCCCCGGTCCCGGGACCCACTGGCTCGGTCCCGGGTCGCGTTCCCGGGGCACGTACTGGGGCATTCCCGAGCCCGGGGCGCACTTCCCAAGCCCGGGACTGATAGCCTCGGTCCCCGAGGAACTCGGCGCCTTGTGCGCGCGGAGGGCTCGATGAGCTCTCTGCCCCGAGCATGAGCCTGACTCGAGTGGATCAACTCTCCAACTACCTACATTAATGACGAGGCGATGGGGCGTGTCGCGCCTGTCGCCCGCGTGGACTCTCATGATGGCCCCCCGTGGGCCCGCTCCTTGTGCAATCGGAGAATATTTGACTAAGAGGGCTTCAGTTTTCTACGCTCTGGCAGCGATGGCGTGTGCTGTCACATCTTCATAACCCAGCCGCCTGCAGCAGCCGAGCGAGGGGACGACTAGACGTGCCTCTGGCGCTGCTCAGCAGGCAGCCGCGTGCGTGCGACAAGACATATCGTACCTAGAAAAGCTTTCTCTTGGCATGTGTACTAGACACTGTGGACTCCCCTTGGACTATGAAAGGAGGATCCATGCCAGTAGGGAAAAGGGGAGCTTCGGGAGGGGCTTAGAGGTTTGAGTTCAGTGGCGAGAGAGACTGAGTTCCCAAGTAAGGGCTAGCTCCTGAGCACCCCTCGAGAAGATCTTGTAAGAACAAACCGCATTCATCTCCTACATAGCAGATACACACAGGAGTAGGGTATTACGCCTCCGCGCGGCCCGAACCTGTCTACTTCTTCTGTCTCCCTTGCGTGCCATCGACCAGACACCGCAACCGTCCTGTGAACCGCTCTCCTGGCCGAACCTCAAAGGGGGGGTCCCCAAACTCCCCGCGGTTGGAGTTCCCTCCTCCGACAGCATTGACTCTAGGTGGGATTCTGTGGTCAAGGTGTTAGCCATGATTCATGAGGATGAGCGTAATCCTAGTCAAGCCGGCCATTTGGTGCGCAAAATGGAGAGCTTTTCCTTTGTGTTAAATATGAAGTTGATGTTGAAAGTATTTCACATTACAAATGAGTTAACCCTTTTGCTACAAAGAAAGGATCAAAATATTGTTCAAACCATGTCATTGCTTGTTGATGTCAAAGCATGCTTGATCACTTTGAGAAACCAAGGTTGGGAGCCGTTATTTGAAGATGTCAAATCATTTTGTGCCACAAAGAATATTCCAATACCAAACTTGGATGAACTGGTACCAAGATGGGGTTGATCAAGGTTTGATGGCAACTTAATCATACTTGAGCATTACTACCATGTTGACACTTTCTTCACTGCTCTTGATTCTATTATCATAGAGATGGACCATCTATTCAATGAGGTATCATCCGAGTTGCTTGTTTGCCTCTCTTGTCTTGATCCAAGAAGGTCCTTCTTTAAGTTTGATGTTGATAAGATTGCACAATTGACGGAGATCTATGGCCAAGATTTCTCACTTCTCGATTGTTTTAATATAAGGGATCAACTTGAGCCATTCATTTTACGTGTGCGACGTATTGATGATTTCATTGCTTGTTGTGATCTTCGTACTATGGCCTTGAAAATGGTTGAAATGTAAAAGCACATTGTTTTTCCATTGGTCTATCGCCTTATTGACTTAGCATTGCTTCTACATGTGGCAACAGCATTCGTTGAAAGAGCCTTCTCAGCTATGAATATAATCAAAATCGATTTGCGCAATAGGATGTCCAATGAATAGCTCAATGACTTGATATTGTGCTACATTGAGAAGGAAATTTTTAAAGGACTTGATTTTGAAAAAGTTAAGAGATTTCAAGCCATGGGTGATCGAAAAATAGATTTGTCTAAGCCTCCTAGAGTCCCTAGAAAGGCTTAGTGATTTATTAACGGTACGTCTTCTTATATATTAACTAATTTTTAAAGATATTTCATTAGTTAACTATCGCTCATATTTTGTACATTGACTTTTTTTGCAAATTGCTAGATATACTATGATGAATTATATATGCTACAAAGATTATTGTTTCTTTTGCAATAAAAGGTACCATCTGTAATGCTCTTTTTTTTCTTAATTTATTGATTATACTATATTTTTATATGATTACAATATAAATATAGTATGTATGACGTTCAGTTATCCTTATCGAGCAAACATCTTCACCCTATCTGTATTTTAATCCTATGTCCACTACTGTATATATACACGCCATGCATAGACTAGCTAGCTGTCGGACCCACAGGTTTAGTTCAGCGTGCTCCTGTGTTGTCTGTTTTAAAATATAGCAACTTACTACTAAATTAGACATCACTTAGCATGAGCTGCTTAGATTCGTAGTGCTAGGTGGTGTCTAATTTACTACTAGTTATTATATTTTTAGTACGAAGAAAGTATATCTTATATTGGGCATTCCTGGTGTGGCATTAATTGGGCACTTTATAGACGCTGCAAGTAATATATCCACGGTTCAACCTGGACTTTCATCTCTGACAATGCACGGCTGCCCACGCGCGCATACGTCCACTGCTGCTCTTACTTCGGGTGCATGCAAATATGCAAGGCAAACTAGCGGATTTGTCCATGGAATATTACTTAATCTTACGCATCAACACACACCGACCATTCCGTGCTCTGCTCCTGCGGTTGGGTTCGCAAAATATGGTTCAATAATCCACCAATGTCAGATATAAGCATCCTCATTTACTTTCCTTCTGACTATATATGCGCACACTTAATATATCACGTAAATATTACTCTCTTCCTTTAAAAATATAAGACGTCCGCAAAGCAAATATTTAAAAATTTTAACTAATATCTAAACTATATATATATATATATATATATGTTTAATATTATGCATATATTATCACTAGATTCATATTTGATTTTTTTGTATGTTGTTAATTTTATGGTTGTTGATGATATATTATAAAAGAAACTAATGTTTAAAATTAAAAACCGTGTGCCGGCTTATATTTTGAAGGGAGGGAGTATCTCCCAAATTAACGGTCGCCTGCTCCGATCCCAGCTGGTCCATGCATGTGCACAAACTTATTCAGATCAGCCACCTGTGTGCCCTCTCGAAGAAGAAGCCATGGGTGACACTGACAGGAGGAGGAAGATCAGGCGAGGTGGGGACGCCATCATGGCGATCAAGAAGAAGATGCTGCAGTGCAGCAGGGCCAAGGAGCACCGTCGGTTCAATCGGAGCTACTTGGCCGGCGGCGAGCAGGGCGACGCCGCCGCCTCCGCCATCTTCTACCTCGCCTGCCTCGCCGCCTCTACTGTGCCTTCCTTCTTCTCAAATAGCCGCATGATCGATAGATAGATCCATGGTGATTGTTGAATTCGGGTGCTCTCGTGTCGTCTCCTTCAGTCTCACTGTAAGGCTCTCGAAAATCAGCATGCGTGCGTATTAATCACGAGATCTGAATTCGGATGAAGCAGTTGGGGTCATTGATCTGTTCTAAGGACTATGGACCTTTCTGATTATTGATTAATGTCCTTGGGCCAGAGAATTTGATATACGGTACTATCTTCGGATTTTAATAAATAACGCTGCTAATTTTTATCGTGATATTTAACCATTCTTTTTTAAAAAAATTAATATAAATATTAAAAAGTATGAGTCATACTTAAAGCTTCTTTAATAATAAACTAAATCATAATAAAATAAATCATACTTAAATTTTTTAAATAAGAGAAATTGTCAAACATCATTTCAAAAATCAACGACCTTATTTATTAAAAGTCAGAGGAAGTACATGGGCTGGAAGGTATATTGGGCCTCTTTTTGTCATCTGGTAGAACCTACTAAGCTTTGGGCCTCATGTATACTGTGGACAAATATTGGGCCTTTCTGATTGTTCATCTGTAATTAAATCGTTTCCTAAAAAAACACAAGAAAAATAATAGCTGTACGCTACGCGTCTTTCTGCAATAATAATATACTCTCGCTACGCTACCCCAGCCGCGTCGCGCCGGTTGTACGCACAGTTTTCAAATTATATATATATAGAGAGAGAGAGTATATATGGTATATTTGCTTTATATTACCAAAATAAATCACACTAAATTTTGGTATATTCAGGGCTTAAAAATTCTAAGGTTCAGAGCGCAGAATATGGAAGTATAATGTTTGATTTGAGTTGTTATCAAATTTTAGTGAGTCCAGGTTCCTGGAATCACCAAATTTTAATGTCGGATGAGGGCCTGCTGCAACCGACCAAACTCGCCTCTATAAATACGAGATCAAACGAGTTGTTCGACTTGGAGAGATTCAAATAGACGTAGGTACGTAAGCTTGCTCTCTGACGTATAGAGATGTCCAAATGGGCCGTGTCCCGTCGGGCCGGTCCGGGCATGGTGCTATAGTAACTGTGCCGGGCCGGCCCGAGCACGGTTGGCCGTGGGCCGTGCCGGCACGGCCCGAGTAGCCGTGTCGTGACTGGGCCGGCGGTGCGGCACGGCAGGCCGGCACGGCACGGTCCGTGGACTGTAGCGGGCCGGCACGGATACGGCACGGGGCACGGGCCGGCACGGCCCGCCCGGAGGGCGGCGGCGGAGGCCACGCCGCCGTGGCAGGCGTCTGCGGCCGGCGGAGGCCGAGGCAGGCGTCGGCGGCCGAGGCCGGGGAGGCGCCCGGGCGCAGAGGCGGCGGCGGAGGGCGCCGGCGGAGGCCGAGGCAGCAGCTGGGAGGAGGCGGGCGCGGGAGGAGGCGGGCGTCGGCCGGGAGGAGGTGGCCGGGAGGAGGAGGCGGCGGGAGGAGGCGGCGGGAGGAGGCGACCGGGAGGAGGCGACCGAGAGGAGGCGGCGGGAGGAGGCGGAGGAGCCGAGGCGGCGGGAGGAGGCCGAGGAGGCGGAGGAAAAGGAGGCGGAAGGAGGCGGAGGAAAAGGAGGCGGAAGGAGGCGGAGGAGGCCGAGGAGGCGGAGGAAGAGGAGGCGGGAGGAGGCGGAGGAAGCCGAGGCGGCGGGAGGAGGCCAAGGAGGCGGAGGAAGAGGAGGCGGGAGGAGGCGGAGGAACCGAGGAGGCGAGAGGAGGCGGAGGAGCCAAGGCGGCAGGAGGAGGCCAAGGAGGCCGAGGAGGCCGAGGAGGCGGAGGAAGAGGAGGCAGGAGGAGGCGGAGGAGCCGAGGAGGCGGGAGGAGCCGAGGAGGCGGCGGGAGGAGGTGGAGGAGCCGAGGAGGCCGGGAGGTGGCCGAGGCGGCGGGAGGAGGCCGAGGAGGCGGGAAGAGTCGAGGAGGCAGCGGGAGGAGGTGGTGGAGCCGAGGAGGCCGGGAGGAGGCCGAGGCGGCGGGAGGAGACGGAGGAGCCGAGGAGGCGGCGGGAGGAGAAGCCGAGGAGAGGAGGCCGGGAGGAGGTCGAGGCCGGGTGCGTGCGGGAGGAGGAGGCAGGCGACCGTTGCACTGACATCTGCCCGTTGTGACGCTGATGACCGTTTGCTATAGTGTTCGGCCGCGTTGGTCCAGTAAAAAATTGACACGTGTCCCAACGGTCCGAAATAACGGCTAGATTCAAAATCTAGCCGTTGCATGACAAAAAAAATCCGAAAAAAATATCAAAAAAATCCGAAAAATTATGAAATTTTTTCCTATAAATAGGGGAACCCCCAGCCACATTTTTGCTCATCCAAACCTCCCAATCTCTCCTCTTGTGCTCTATTCTCCTCTCTTTTGCTCTCTTTGCTCAAAATTTTTGATTTAGACAAAATTTTGTCTAAAATTCAAAAATTTCCCACATTCTCATAGGTAATAGCTGTAGCCTCCGGTGCTCTTACAAGGTAAAAAAATCCTAAATTTTCTTCTTTGTTTGTACTATTTTTTTAATACTAATTTTCTCTATTTATATTGCAGGATGGATCCGAACTACCCGACGTTCCAACTGAGCGACTTCGACCCGAGCTATCTGTCGATGTCGCAAGGAGACAACTCCGGGTCGGCTCCTACACCGTAAGAACATACGGAGGAAATACATACGGCTTCACAAGGATCCGGAACTGCGAGCGGGAGCCTATCAACGGCAACCGGCTCAAAGAGATCAAGAACTTCCTCCGCCTGGCAACATTTTGATGAGATCAAGGAGACCGCCGCGGATGGAAAGGAGGTAACTTACGCGAAATATAAAATTCCAAACGGATACGGACCATCGGTAGAACTCGACTTATTTAATGTTGAAACATATCTTGCCTTACAAAGATATACTAACTGTTTTCTTGCAGTCCAAGAATGTTGTTACCAGTGACGGGCAACCGCTACTGACAGAACAGTCTTGGCATGTTGTAGAAAGGTTTTATTACTTTCTTGAAATATTTTATGATGCAACTGTTACTTTGTCTGGTGTTTACTATCCAACTGCTAATTTAATTTTACATAAAATTTTTGAGATTGCCACTTTATTGAAAGAATATGAAGATGACCAACTACTAGAATTTGCAGTATATAACATGAAACAAAAATATCTTAAATACTGGAGGAACATTCCATACTTGTATACTTTTGCATTTATTCTTGATCCTAGGGTTAAAATACGGGGGTTTCTAAATATTTTGAATCTTATTGGGGACACAATGAATATTGATTACACTAACTACTATTCTGATTGTAAGACAAAATTGTATGAAGTATTTCGAAAGTATGAAACTAAGTTTCAGGGAGTTCGCGTGCAAAGAGCCCCACCCGTCCTTGTCCCAGGTAAAAAGAAATTGCAATGGGGCCGAATTTGGGGTGGTTCCTCTTCTTCTTCGAGCACCGGTGGTGGAAGTTCGGCCGCAGCAAGTCCTGCACACGCTTCACTTGAAGCTCTTGAGCTGTCCACCTATTTGGACAGCGACTCGATCAACCAGGAAGATCTTAACGTTCTTCAATGGTGGAATGATCACAAGACCCAATATCCCGTGCTCTCAAAGCTAGCACGGGATGTGTTCACGGTGCCTGTGTCTACGGTATCATCCGAATCGGCCTTCAGTATTTGCGGAAGAATTATTGAGAAGAGAAGAAGAAA
Source organism: Oryza meyeriana var. granulata (assembly GCA_003991445.1). Taxonomy (NCBI): domain Eukaryota; kingdom Viridiplantae; phylum Streptophyta; class Magnoliopsida; order Poales; family Poaceae; genus Oryza; species Oryza meyeriana. The sequence goes on from RYFJ01001599.1 coordinate 49,716, forward strand.
TCTCCGCAGTGAGGTGGTAGAAATGCTACTTGCGGTTAAAGACTGGGAGCTAGCTAAGGAACGTGCCCAACACACCACAGAAAACCAAGATTTGGCTGAGCAGTTCGAAAATCTTTACCTACAAAATGAGGAACTAGAGTAATCTTTTTTATTTTTGAGTATTGACCTTTAGCTGTATTCTTTTTTCTTTGTCATGGTTTTCTCAAAATTGAGTTTTTACATGACAGAGTTTTTAATGAGCAGCTGTGTAATATCAAAATCAATAAAGGTTATTGCGCAATTTTTCCTTATATCTATGTAGAAATTAAATTGCTATATATGTTCTTCTATTTTGCTTGTTTAAAAAATATAAAAATTTCCTCCTCTAATATCATCAAAAAATACCCTCATATTTTTTTACTCATCTTAGATAATGTTTTTACAATTTTTTTCATATTTTTTTACCACTCCTCTAGTTTTTTAAAATTTTTTAAGTCTCTTTTTTCCTTTTTTTTACTCATCTCTCTCAGTCACTATCACTTACTCAGTCGGGACTCGGCGCAGGCGGGGAGGCGGCGGAGGGCGGCCTCGGGGGGCGGCGCGCAGGCGGGGAGGCGGCGGCGGCAGGCGGCGGAGGCCGGGGAGGCGGCGGTGGAGGGGCGGAGGAGGGCCGAGGCGGCGGCAGGCGGCGGAGGGGGCGGCGCGTAGGCGGGGAGGCGGCGGCGGCAGGCGGCGGAGGCCGGGGAGGCGCGTGCGGGAGGCGGCGGCGGAGGAGGCCGAGGCGGCGGGACGAGGCGGAGGAGCCGAGGAGGCCGAGGCGGCGGGAGGAGGCGGAGGAGCCGAGGAGGCCGGGAGAAGGCCGAGGCGGCGGCAGGCGGTGGAGGGGGCGGCGCGCAGGCGGGGAGGCGGCGGCAGAGGGCGGCGGCAGGCGGCGGAGGCTGGGGACGCCGGACGCGCGGCGGCAGGCGTCGGCGGACCGAGCCGGCCCGGGCACGTTGGGCCGCTGACGGGCCGTGCCGGCACGGCACGGCCCACGACCTTGACGTGCCGTGCCTGGGCCGGGGGGGAGGCACGCGGGCCGGCACGGCACGGCCCGCTACAGGAACCGTGCCTACACGGGCCGTGCCGTAGCGGGCCGTGCCGGACCGTGCCTCGGTCCGTGCCGGCCCGGTCTGCCCGTTTGGCCACCTATACTGACGTACGATTCCATGGCGACGAGGGTTCGGTGCGACGCCTGCCTCCACGAATTTGGCCTCGGCATCGCCGGCGTCAACGTCTGCCCGACCTGCAAAAAGCCGTGGAGCAACCCGCCTGCCGCGCCGTCGGCTTCTACCACCTTCGGCTTAGGGTCGTCGTCCTCACCAGTGAAGTCGCCGCCGCAATCCGCTGCCTTCGTCGGCGTCCGGTCGTCCTCACCAGTGAAGCTTCTGCTGCCACCGCCTATGGTACGGGCAGCTTGTTTGGACGGTGGCCGCTACCCGCCTATGGTACGGGCAGCTTGTTTAGATGGTGGCCGCCGCCGTCGTCGTGGGAACCGTCCCCGACGAGCATGTTCGGACGGCCACCGACTTCGTCGCCGCCGCCACCAGTTCAGACAGATTTCTCATTTCCACCGCCGGCGCCTACGTCACCATGGGCACAGCAACCGCCTTTTGGGGCACCCGTCAGGACGGCCATGGCCGAGACCCATGCGTACGACGACGACGAGCCGGTGGAGCAGCCGGCGGCACACGGTGGCAGCGAGGCCGTCCAGGCCACAGCAAACGATGGGAAGCTCGTCATCAAGACGCACTGCAAGCTCCCAGCCGTCGCGAGGAGCACGGCCAGGGACAACTTCGCTGTTCTCCTCCACGCCCAGGCTCCTAGCATCGCAGCGGAGGCAACGGCGGCGAGCGCACCACTCGACCTCGTCACGGTGCTCGACGTCAGCGGGAGCATGACCGGCTACAAGATCACGCTACTGAGGCGCGCCATGCAGTTCGTCATCGATAAGCTCGGCCCCGGAGACCGTCTCGGCATCGTGTCCTTCTCCGACGACGCGCGGCGAGTGATCCGGCTGACGCGCATGTCAGACGACGGCAAGGCGTCGGCCAAGAGAGCCGTGGAATCCCTCGCTGCCGGCGGCTGCACGGACATCCTCAAGGGCCTTATCGAAGCAGCCAAGGTGCTCGACTGTTAGCGCCCGGGACCGTGTCCGGGCCCTCTCGCCCGGGAACTCGCACGCGCCCGGGTCAGCTCCTGTGCTCGGGCCCTCGTTCCCGGCGTCAGCGCCCAGGAACTCGACCGCGCCTGGGTCAGCGCCCGTGCCCAGGACCTCGTGCCCGGGACCTCGCCCGGCGCCCATGGTCAGCCGGAACCTCCGGCCGGGAGCAAACGCACGCAAGAACACGCTAGACAGAGAGTTTGGTGCTGCCCCAAAACCGCACACCATTTTCTGTTCTTTCCTTCTCCTTTTATAGCGAATTTACAAGTGCACAACGTCCGCACGTCGCGCCCACGACGTGTCCATCCAACGTCCGTGACGTCGCCCACGAACCATCCACCGGCGCCACTGTACTCGCCTTCGATAGCTTCAGGCGGGGCTCCATCGGAGTGTGGCATGGGTTGCAGCTGCCCATGCCGGCGCGCTCCAAGATCTTGCGCGTGTATGCCGCCTGCAACAGTTTGATGCCATCGCGCCCCTGCTGCACCTCAATTCCCAGGTAAAAACAGAGTAGACCAAGATCACTCATTCTAAACCTGGAAGACATCTGCTGCTTGAACTTGACGATCTTGGATGCGTCGTTCCCGGTGATGATGAGGTCGTCGACGTAGACCCCCACCAGTAGCTGAGACGCGCCCTTGCCGCGGGCGTAGACGGCGTGCTCTGACATGCTGTGGCTGAAGCCGAGTGCCACCAGCGTCTCGTCGAGTTTCGCGTTCCACGCGCGCGGTGCTTGACGGAGACCGTAGAGCGCCTTGTCTAGGCGCATCACCTTGTTCTCGTGCCCGACGACAGTGAAACCGGGAGGCTGGCGGACGTACACCTCCTCGACCAGCTCCCCATTCAGGAATGCGGACTTCACATCCATGTGATGTACCGGCCACCCCTCCTGGGCAACGAGCACAAGCAGCAGCCGCACGGACTCAATGCGAGCCACGGGCGCGAACACCTCGTCGAAGTCCACGCCCGGCTGCTGGACGTAGCCCTTTGCCACGAGCCAAGCCTTGTGCTTGATGGCCTCGCCGGCGGCGTTCTTCTTCACCTTGTACACCCACTTCAGATCGATCGGGCAATGACCGGGCGGAAGGGGCACTAGACGCCAGGTCTGGTTGCTCTCGATGGAGTCCATCTCCTCCATCATGGCGCGGCGCCAGGACTGGTGCTGCTCAGCCTCGGCGAAGGTGGCTGGCTCCTCCTCGATATGCAAATGAACCTCGGCAGCCACCTGGCGGGCGGTGTAGCCCGGCGGTGTCGCTGCCCCAATGACGTTGTCGATGGTGCGATACCGCGGCTCGACGTCGTCATTGTCGGCGTCCAAGTACTCCTCCGCATCCGGAGGTGGTGAGACAAACTCAGGTTGGGGCAGTGGGGACGCCGGTGGTACTGGAGTTCCGGGCGCCGAGGCAACGGGCGACTGCACAGATGTGCCCGCCATGGGTGCGCCAGGGCTCGATGGGGCGCTGGAGCCTGAAGAAGGTGGCGGCGTTGGTGAGCCAGGAGCAGGGTCGGCGCCGAATTGATCGGACCCCAGGTCCATCGTGTGGTACTCGATAACGAAGTCCGCAGCCGCGCCCATGTCTTCGTCCTCCCAGGTCCAGGAGGCCGGCTCGTTGAAGACCGCGTCCCTAGACACAACGGCGCGCCGCGACGCCGGGTCGTAGAAGCGCCACTCCTTGGAGCCTGGCTCGTAGCCGATGAAGACCGCCGGTGTACCGCGATCGTATGGCTTCTTCAAGTTCGGCTTCATCGCCTTGATGTACGTGATGCAGCCGAACGTGCGGAGGTAGTGGATGTTGGGCCTGCGACCGTGCCAGGCCTCATACAGTGTCATGTCATCGATGGCCTTGGTGGGCGCCCGGTTCAGGAGGTATACGGCGGTGGCAACCGCCTCTCCCCAGAACATCGCCGGCATGTTCCGGCCTTTTAGCAGGCTGCGCGCCATGGTGACGACCGTCTGGTTCCTCCGTTCGACAACGCCGTTCTGCTGCGGCGTGTATGGTGCGGTGTGCTGCCGCTCGACGCCGCGGTCGGCGCAGTAGGTCTCAAACTCGACGGAGGTGAACTCGCCACCATTGTCTGTCCGCAGAACGCGCAGACGCCGGCCTGTCTCCACCTCAACACGCGCCTGGAACATCTTCACGGCAGCGAGGGTGTCGCTCTTGGCAGCGAGTAGCGCCACCCACATGTACCTGCTCCGATCATCAACCAGCAGGAGGAAGTACTTCTTACCACCGGGGGTCGCCGGCGTGATAGGGCCGCACAGGTCACCATGGACCAGGTCCAGTAGCCCCTCCGCCCGCCGCTTCGCCTGCGACGGGAACGGACTCCTCTTGAGCTTGGTGGTGACACAGTCGGTGCAGAGCTGGTGCACGTGCTCGATGTGCGGCAGCCCATGCACCATGCCCCGCTGCTCGAGCTTCCTCAAGGCATCGAAGTGGAGGTGGCCGTAGCGCTCATGCCACAGCCACGCGCTGTCACTGGCGCACGCGGATAGGTAGAGCGGCCGCCCGATCTTCACGCGGAGCAGGTACAGCCGGTTCACCGAGCACTGGACTCGCGCGATCAGCCGGCCCTCGTCGTCGTGGATCCGAAGGACGCCGTGCTTGGTGTGGACGTCGCAGCCCCCCTCGTCGAGCTGGCCGAGGCTGATGATGTTGGTGTTCAGCCTCGGGATGAATTACACCCCTGTGAGCGGGAGGTGCTCGCCAGTCTTCCCCTCAAACAGTACGGTGCCCGATCCCTCGATTGCGACCTCTGAGTCGTCGCCAAACTTGATGGTGCCACAGATCGCCGTGTCGATGTCGATGAAGGCACTCCTGCAGCCCGACATGTGATTGGTGGCCCCACTGTCGAGGTACCAGGTGCTGTCGTCGTGCTCCGCCTCGTCATCGAACTGCGCGAAGACTTTCTCCTCGACGACACGCAGGGGACGGCGCTCTGGCGGATGTGGGGTCGCGGCGGCGAGTGGTGGCGGCGGCGCGTTGGGGAAGACAGTGGCTCGAGCCATCAGCAGCGTGGGTTCCGAGTCCTCTTCAGCCTGCGCGATGTGGGCCTCGCCCTTTGGCTTGCTGCGGCAGTCTTTCGCCCAATGGCCGTGTTTGCCGCAGCGCTTGCACTGGTCTCGGTCATAGCCCTGTCCACCGCCGGACTGGGCCTTGCCGTCGCGCTGCCGGTCGGAGCTCTCGCCCTTTCCGCGCCCACGACCGCGTGAGCGACCGCCGCGCTTCTTGCCGCCAGCGCCGCCCGAATTTCTCCCGCCGCCCTTCTCCTCAGACTCGCAGAGCTTGAGCCTGGCGAGCCATTCCTCCTCGCAGAGAAGCAACCGGCCCTGGTTGTCAACGGTGGGCGCTGGCTTGCAGCGCTGCTCGACGGCACGCATTCTCCCGGTCACCTCCTCGACGAAGATGGAGCTGATGTCGAGCAGTGTCTCGATGGAGATGGCTACCTGTTGGAGATGCTTGGGGACGACCTGCAGCATCTTGCGGACCACCTCAACGTCGGCGATGTCGTCGCCAAGGATTCGGAGGTTGTTGGCGAGCCCGGTGATGCACACGGAGAAATCTTCCGCCGTCTCACCTTCCTTCCACGCCAGCGCGGCAAACTCGCGTCGGAGCTGCTGGGCATTCGACTCGCGTACGCGCTGCACACCGACGCGGATGGTCTTCACCGCCTCCCACGCAGCTTGCGCCGTGCGCTCGCCACGAAGCGAGGACAGCATCTCCGACGGGACGGAGTGCAGAATGGCCGCCATCGCTAGGCGGTCGTCGCGGTACTCGATGACGTCGTCCTCCTCAGGCTCGATCGCGTACCAGATGCCCTGCACCTCCATGTTGACCTGCATCAACATAGACCACTCCTAATAGTTGGAGCGAGTCAGCATAGGGTACTGCACTGAGGCGCCGGCGCCGGTCTCCCTGACGGTCCGCTGGATGATCACTCCGGCGGCACGACGACCGCGGCGTGGGATAGGCGAGAGCGAGGGGCGACGGTGATGCGGTGGGGTGTGCGACCTGTCGCCGCACGGCTCTGTTCGCACCGACATCAGTTCCCTTACTCGATACGCTCTGATATCAAATGTTAGTGCCCGGGACCGTGTTCGGGCCCTCTCGCCCGGGAACTCGCACGCGCCTAGGTCAGCTCCCGTGCCCGGGCCCTCGCACCCGGGACCTCGCGCCCGGCGTCAGCGCCCGGGAACTCGACCGCGCCCGGGTCAGCGCCCGTGCCCGGGACCTCGCACCCGGGACCTCGCCCGGCGCCCACGGTCAGCCGGAACCTCCGGCCGGGAGCAAATGCACGCAAGAACACGCTAGACAGAGAGTTTGGTGCTGCCCCAAAACCGCACACCATTTTCTGTTCTTTCCTTCTCCTTTTATAGCGAATTTACAAGTGCACAGCGTCCGCACGTCGCGTCCACGACGTGTCCATCCCACGTCCGTGATGTCGCCCACAAACCATCGTACAGACGTGTACATGTCTATGACGTCGCCCATGAACCATCGTACAGACGCGTACACGAGCCATTCTCTCTACAGCCTCACGACGCGTCCGCCCGTGACGTGAAATCCTAACTAACTACAGTGCAAGACTTAACTAACAGCCCACACACACGCACGCATGCGTCTCGACCGGAAACGCATCACGGTCGGGATTATTAGCTAGCAGTGCTCGGGAGGATAACGATCCAAGCCGAGCCCCAAACTCTACGCTAACAGAAAAAACGAACAAACGAGCGGAACTCAGGATTACAATGCTTACATCGACGGCCGTCGGTACCGGAACGCCGTCGCCAGCATCATCCTTCTCTCCGACGGTCAGGACACGAACAATCTGAACGGCTGGGGAACATCCAAGAACTACAGTGTGCTCACGCCGCCTTCCTTCAAGCGCTCCGGCGACCGGTGCTTGCCGGTCCACACGTTGGGCTTCGGCACCGACCACGACGCGGCGGCGATGCACACCATCGCGGAGGAGACCGGCGGCACGTTCTCCTTCATCGAGAACCAAGCGGTCGTCCAGGACGCGTTCGCGCAGTGCATCGGCGGGCTCCTCTCGGTCACCGTGCAGGAGGCGCGCATCTCCATCACGTGCTCGCACCCCGGTGTGCGCGTCAGGTTGATCAGGTCGGGCCGCTACGAGAGCCTTGTCGACGCGGACGGCCGGGCCGCGTCGTTGGACGTCGGCGAGCTCTACGCCGACGAGGAGAGGCGCTTCTTGGTATTCGTGGACGTGCCAGCTGCTGGCACCGGAGAAGATGTCACAGACCTGATCAAGGTGAGCTGCACTTACCGCGACACCGCGAGTCGGCAGTCGATGGTCGTCGCCGGCGAGGACGCCGTTGTGCAAAGGCCAGTGGAGGTGACTGCACACATGGAGCCGTCCATGGAGGTGGAGCGGGAGTGTTTCCGCGTGGAGGCAACCGAAGACATCGCGGCCGCGCGAGAAGCAGCCGAGCGCGGCGCGTACGCGGCGGCGAAGGCAATACTCGACCGCCGGCAGGAGGAGCTGGCACGGCCGGCCCCGGGGCTGGCCGGCGACCCCAGGTGGGTGGCGCTGGTGTCGGAGCTGCGCGAGCTGAGCGCCCGCGTGGCGGACAGGCGGGAGTACGAGCAGACGGGCCGCGCTTGCCTGCTCGCCGGCATGAGCTCGCACACACAGCAGCGTGCCACGTCGGTGCAGCTGTTCGCATCGACGTCGGCGGCGAGCACTGGATCAACGTCGTACGGCTGCCCTGCACCCGGGGGATTTGGAGCGTACATGACGCCGGCGATGCAGAGCATGGTGAACTTGTCGCGGAAGACACGACGGAATGTGGGGCGGGAAACTTGCCTAGTCCCAAGTGAAGAAGGCAGCAGCTCGGAAGTCGGAAGACGTGAAGCTAAGGTTTTAGGTTAAGTTTGGTTGGTTTTTGGCCTGCATTTGTCTCGATCTGAAGTTTGAAATTTAAGCTTGTTTGGACCCTCAGCTAGTCGGGGTACTCTGAATCTAAATTTGCCACCATTGCTTGTGCAATTTCTACCACATTAGTTCAAATATATGTCTGTTCGCCGCAGTACTCCCTCCATTAAAAAAATATAAAACATACACGGTTTTCAACATACTTTGACCCTTATTTTTATAATGTATTATCAATAACTACAAAATTAACATCATATAAAATTATTTTTAAATACAAATATAATGATACCACATACGTGATAAAAATATATTGTTAGTTTAATAATTAATTAAATGCTATGAATGTTGATTTTACAAAACCAGAATGTCTTATATTTTCAAATTTACTATTGATCAAACGTTTGATTTTTTGAATTCTGTCGAGCAACAACCCTGGCCATTGGATAAAACTTTGAGATTCGAGACTGGAGAACCGAGCAACTTATTACAGTTGCACTTTCAACTTATTGCAGTTGCACTTTTACCCTGTTGTAGTTATGATTATCGATCACGCGCAACTTTAGTTATAGATTTATACAACTCAGTCATAAATATGTGCAACTGTATCTAACTCACAACTTTAATTATAAATTTGTGAAACTCAGTTATAAATATGTGTAACTGTAATCGATCGATGGATTTATTTTTTTAAACCTTTGACCAATAGACGGTCCCCCTTATATTTTTATATGGAGGATGTAGTATATTATATCAGATTTGCTATTGATCGAACGTTTAATTTTTTAGATATTATCAAGTGAGTTTCAAGTTGCACTTTTAACTTATAGTAGTTGTCATTATCGATTTATGCAATTTTAGTTATAAATATGTATAACTAAATTATAAATATATAACTGCTTCTAATGGTTTATATCTTAACTTTTGGATGCAAAAACAATTGTTTGATGAATTTATTTTTTAAAAATATTTGATCAATAGACGGTCCCATATTATATGCTTCACTCTCATTTTATGTTAGAAACATCTTTCACGACTTTTAAAAGATATCGAAAACTGCTTGAATATGCCATACGCCCCTCCTCTCTTCCAAGAGGAAACCAAACTAAAGCTCATTCCAAACACAGGTAGAAGCTAGCTTCTGGCTTGCATATAACGGAGGAGCAGCAAACCAAACTAAGGTTGAGTTTGAGGGTGAGTAAAAGGAAAGAAGAAGAAGATAAAATGAGATGAGCTATTAGCGTATGATTAATTGAATATTAGCTACTGAAAACTTGAAAAATAAATTTATTTGATTTTTTAAAGTAACTTCTATATAGAAAATTTTTGTAAAAAACGTACCGTTTAGAAGTTCGAGAAATGTGCTCACAAAAAAACGAGAAAGTTTTCACCCAAACACTCAGATTCGAACTTAGCCTAAGATAGTATTTGCAATAGCTTATGGAAGTGGCTTATAAGCCGTATGAAAAACATGAGACATCATTAGCACATGATTAATTAAGTATTAGCTATTACAAACTTAAAAAAGGATTTATTTGCTTTTTTAAAGAAATTTTTATATAGAAATTTTTTTAAAAAAACGTCTCATTTAACGTTTTAAAAAATGTGTTTACGAAAAACGAGATAATAAAGCTGCATCGGAAAGAGCTTATAGGAGAGGATTATTGGCCATGTTGTTTGTGCCAAAAGTTAATTTCTCCGAAAACGCTCCATCAGCATTGTTAACCTTTTTTTCCAGACTTTTTTTTTTAGCTTAACCCATCTCTATTAGCAACTGTTCATGATCCGCCAGCCCTCCCGGCCGAGCTGATCGACGAGGAGTGTTCCCAAGAATATGTGGCGATTAAGTTGCAACCTTGCAGGATCGTTTCTGTATTAACAAGGAAATTAAGCAAGCTAAACAATTGTTAATTACTACAAATCTACCGGAACAGTGAGCTCTTGGAAGACGCCCACTGCCACATCTCTCCAACTCGATCCAACTCCGCCGGAGATGAGATAAGATGCTCCAGAAATAAGATAAGCGAGCGACGGAGAAAGATGAGCAAGAGAAGTGGCGTGAGTTTACGAGCAATTTTCCAAATTTGATCCTTTGTAAATTCATTTTACAAATAAGCCCTCATTTTCAAAGGTCATTATTTTGAAATGGTCATATTGTAAAATTTATTTATAAATGGATCCACGGCTTATTTACCTGTGGAAGTGACTTGAGCATTAGTGTTTTTAAAATTTACCTGGTTTAAATTGTCTTGACTTTTTAGTAAGTACTATATTATAAAAAAAAGAGAAATATTGACAATTTAAAATGAAATACAGTATGAAAAGAGAATGAGAACGCCATTAGTATCTGTAACAGTCCACGTATACAGAGGTTTTACACAGGTATCCAAAGTCACACAAAACATGACTATTTTTTTTTGACAAAGAGAGAGGAAAACCTCTCCCATTTCCACTATTAGAAATGGCATGTAGGAGTTCACGAACAGTTACCAAAAAACAAACAAAATAAACATGACTATGTGACTCGTATGTGTCTCGTAGTATTTGACAAATGCAGAACATAAACAAACCAAACCTTAACCTAAGCATTTCACAAGGCAGTGGTAGTGCATGCCACTGAAATATTACTCCCGTCATCCGAGCTGCTGCCCTGTTCAGTTCGGACCAAAAAGCTTCCGCCGCCGCCGCCCTCTCGTGTCTTCCTCGACGAGTCCACCATACTCTGCATCGCCGGCGTCGCGTAAGCTCCAGAACCCCCGAACGAGAAAGATGGCGGCGCCGGAGATCCGAACGGATTTGAAGTGGGTGCCGCCGCTCCAAACAGCTGCACCGACGTGGCGCGCTGCTGTGTGTGCGAGCTCATGCCGGCGAGCAGGCACGCGCGCCCCGTCTGCTCGTACACCCGCCGGTTCGCCACTCGGGTGCTCAGCTCGCGCAGCTCTGACAACAACGCCGCGCACCTGGCGTCGCCGGCCAGCCCCGGCGCCGACCGTGCCAGAGCCTCCTGCCGGCGGTCGAGTATTGCCTTCGCCGCCGCGTGCGCTCCGCGCTCGGCTGCTTCTTGCGCGGCCGCGATGTCTTCGGTTGCCTTCACGCGGAAACGCTCCCGCTCCACCTCCATGGAAGGCTCCGTGTTGGTGGCCACCTTCACCGGCCTTTGCACAACGGCAACGGCGACCTCGCCGGCGACGACCACCGACTGCCGACTTGAGGTGTCGCGGTAAGTGCAGCTCACCTTGATCAGGTCTGTGACGTCTTCTTCGGCGCCGGCTGCTGGTACGTCCACGAATACCAAGAAGCGCCTCTCCTCGTCGGCGTAGAGCTCGCCGACGTCCAACGACGCGGCCCGGCCGTCCGCGTCGACGAGGCTCTCGTAGCGGCCCGACCTGATCAACCTGACGCGCACGCCGGGGTGCGAGCACGTGATGGAGATGCGCGCCTCCTGCACGGTGACCGAGAGGAGCCCGCCGATGCACTGCGCGAAAGCGTCCTGGACGACCGCTTGGTTCTCGATGAAGGAGAACGTGCCGCCGGTCTCCTCCGCGATGGTGTGCATCGCCGCCGCGTCGTGGTCGGTGCCGAAGCCCAACGTGTGGACCGGCAAGCACCGGTCGCCGGAGCGCTTGAAGGAAGGCGGCGTGAGCACACTGTAGTTCTTGGATGTTCCCCAGCCGTTCAGATTGTTCGTGTCCTGACCGTCGGAGAGAAGGATGATGCTGGCGACGGCGTTCCGGTACCGACGGCCGTCGAGCACCTTGGCTGCTTCGATAAGGCCCTTGAGGATGTCCGTGCAGCCGCCGGCAGCGAGGGATTCCACGGCTCTCTTGGCCGACGCCTTGCCGTCGTCCGACATGCGCGTCAGCCGGATCACTTGCCGCGCGTCGTCGGAGAAGGACACGATGCCGAGACGGTCTCCGGGGCCGAGCTTATCGATGACGAACCGCATGGCGCGCTTCAGTAGCGTGATCTTGTAGCCGGTCATGCTCCCGCTGACGTCGAGCACCGTGACGAGGTCGAGTGGTGCGCGCGCCGCCGTTGCCTCCGCGGCGATGCTAGGAGCCTGGGCATGGATTAGAACGGCGAAGTTGTCCCTGGCCGTGCTCCTCGGTACGGCCGGGAGCTCGCAGTGCGTCTTGATGACGAGCGCCCTATTGTTCGCCGCAGCCTGTGCTATCGTCCCCTGCGCCGGCGGCTGCACTGGCTCGTCGTCGTCGTCGTACACGTGGCTCTCCAAGAATGACCAAAAAGTCGGCGGCCGTTCGGTAACGCCGGGAAACAAGGTTGACGGCGGCGAAGGGTTTGGTACGACTGAAACGGCCACCGTGTCGCGCCACCGCGCGTTGCAGAACGGGCAGACGCTCCCGGAGAAGCAGCGGAGGTGGAACGTGTGGTTGCACTCCGACGTGACGGTGGACTGGCTGTGGTCGATGATGCCGTGGCATCTGTCGCACGACGACCATGGACGAACGCGGGTAAAGCCCATCCCCGGCGCCATCTGTCCAAACGAGCTTGTCTGGACTGGTTGCACTGGCGATGTCGGTGGTCGTCCAAACAAGCTCGTTTCAGACTGTTCCCACGGCGGCGGCGGCGGCGGCGGCTGTCGCCCAAACAAGCTCGTCTGGGCTGGTTGCGGCGGCGGCATCACGGGTGAGGACCCGAAGCCGAAGGTGGTCGTCGGCGCGGCTGCCGGCGCGTTGCACGCCGGGCAGACGTTAACGCCGGAGACGCAGTGGAGGTGGAACTTGTGCAAGCACTCCGCCGTTAAGGCGGGGTGCCAGAGGTCAAAGTCGGCGAGGCAGGCGTCGCACTGGCCTCCCATAGCCATGGATCGGACGAAGCAAGCGTACGTACGGGTGTACGGTGGCGTCTCGTCTTGGATCTTGGAACGCAATGGAATGGCTGTGTTTGTGTACCTGCGACTCGTTTGATCTCGTATTTTTGGGCAAGACTATTGGTTTGTCAAAAGAATTACTGAATTTTGTACTATCAAATTGGTTTGTCAAAAGAATCCTAAAATGTTGTTTAAAGTACACCCATGTTTGTGTGGGTATTTATGGATACCGGGATTAATTTTGGTATGTAGAGTCATATACTTATAACTTCATCACTATATCATTAATACTTCTAATCCTTCTAATTAATGTATTGTTTCTTTTTTTAAGACAACAAATCAAACAAATTTTTAACCATCTTAATCCTGTTAAATCTTGTGTCTCTGAGAACTTTCACTTTTAAAACACCACAAAATTTTGGCAAGCTCTCAAAAGTCAAATCAAACATTAATGTCAGATTCTTTTACCTACAAACTTATAAACCCAACTTTAACTTTGATAAGATTTTTTTTCTAGCAATAGACCAAATTTATACGCCCCTAACATGTTAAGTTGAAAACTGTGCGTCCTACGGCCGCACCGTACGCTAAGGACAAGAAGGAATTTGACATTTCAACTCTCTGTACCCCTATCATCTACATTGACTCCGTATATTTTGTTTTGGAATTGCTATTTTATTTTGCAACACAATATAGTTTGTTGCCTTTGCTTGAGCTTGACGCTAATCATGGAACGATGGAAGTTGGGAGTATATCGTATTATTATTGGAGAAAAACGCGTATCGTACGCCTATCTATCTGTACCAGAAAATTGATTCCTTTTTCTTAAGAAACTTTGCATCGGAAATTCCTAAATAACTGCAGCTGAACAACAGAAACACTAAAAAAATATAGGAAATCCTAAAACGGGAACATGCGCACGAACACGTTTCTTTCCTTTTCTGGTTTCCTCCTGTCATACAATTTAGAATTTTATGGTAAAAAATTGTCTATTCTTGTAGAAAATTGCTAGCTAAACTTTTTTTTTATCTATTGAAAAAAATTTGTGTAGAGAGTTTTTTATTTATATGTTATAATTTTTATTTTGGATCTATAAATTTTATGCATACAAGGTTTGTTATTTATATATAAAGCTTATGAGTATAAAGTTTGTTATCTGTGAATAAAATTTATGAGTAGAAAGTTTGTTATTTGTTGAAAAAGTTTATAAATAGATAGTTTGTTATTTGAAGAAAATTGAATGGTAAAAGTATAAAGTTATAAATAATTGCGTTATGCATAGAAATTTCAATAGCAGATTGTTAGTTTCCATAATAAGAACGTTAATCAAGGTACTTGCTTGATTAGGGGATCTAATCACGTACTTATTTATCTCGTGCGTGCCACGCACCAAATCATAAACCAGCAAGAGTTTGTCTCCCACGCTTCGAGCACGTGGGTCACGACGTGCGGCGATCGACAACCCAGCATACAATTGGAATTTTTTTATTTTTATATTTTTTAAAAAATATTTATAAAAGTATATTTTTATTTTAAAAATTTACAAAAATATACTTCCAACGCTCTTAGGAGAGCGTTTTTTGAAAAACGCCCCCCAGGACGATTTTATGACGTACGGCCGACGGCTGTCTATCCTTTGGCGGCGACAAGAGGGCCGTCTGCAAAAACACCAAGCGCAGGACCGACGTTTTGGCTGGTGGCTCCTTGCCGTCCTCCTAGAGGGCGGTTTATTGGATCGGTCATTTTACAGGCGGTCCCCTTACCATTCTCCTAGAAGACGGTTTATTTCTGGCTATGGGACCACCTATAAAAGTATAGACGGACATCGGCCGCTTAGCCCACGACCATCTGTCATGTCATAAAATCGTCCTTTGAGAGAACGTTTTTTAAAAACCATCCTTCCAGAGGACGTTGGGAGTATATTTTTAAAATTTTTAAAACGAAAATATACTTTTATAAATATTTTTTAAAAAAATATAAAAATAAAAAAAATCCATACAATTGCGCATTAGAGTCCTCCATGCTTGTGGATCATGCTTTGCTCCGCGACCGTACGCAAAGATGTCTATTGGTTTTCTGGGCTTTTCTGATTAACATATTTGGGCCCCCGACTGCGCGAAATTTGGAGACAGTAGTTTGGGCCGTAGACTTCTTATTTTCGATCGAGGACGGTGCCGACATATTCCGTCTTTCGGCCTTTTTGGGCTCCATGGGCTGCAATTGCTAGTCTTTCTTATCTTGCTTTCCAGGAAAGTTGCGAATTTTTACTGTTACTAATTTAATTTTTTTTTAATTTACAAAACTAATTTTCGATTTGGATCATTTGCAAAACTACCCTCTTGCCGCCCTGGGCCACGGCGGGATTTAAAAACCGCCGTGGCCCAGGGCGGCGAATGGCATCCCCGTCACCCGGGGCTAACGGCGCCGGCGGCCGTTAGCCCCGGGGAGGCCATGTGGACCCCCAGGGCGGCGAATGTAATTTTGCATTCGGCCCCCTGGGGGCATTCGCCGCCGTCCCCCAGGGCGGCGAATGCATAGGACCGTCCGCACAGCGATCGGACGGTCCGAATCCACGGCAAATTGTTGTAACGCGCGCTAACTACCTTAAAACAGTCATAACTTTCGCATACGGTCTCGGAATCGGGCAAATAAGTACTCTACGGACATCTACAGAAAATTTTACATCCGCTTCCCCCGACTTTGTCGGGTTTGTCCAAAAAAATTTTACGAAATTCGGCCGAGAAGATTGAGTTTTTCAGGTCCGAAGTTTCAGCACGGTTTTTAAAGCACACTCATAATTTTCTACATGCCACATCTTACATCGGTTTAAGGTGCACCTTCACGAGATTTTGCTATTCTCGTGTTGCTAGTTGAGAAAAAAATATCAAAAAAAAGAAAAAAAAAATTTTGCAGGCGGCCCCCTGGATTCGGACGGTCCGATCCTTGTGCGGACCGTCCGTTCACTATGCTAAAAACCGCCGTCCCCCAGGGCGGCGAATGCAATTTTGCATTCGGCCCCCTGGGGGCATTCGCCGCCGTCCCCCAGGGCGGCGAATCCACGTGGCCTCCCCGCGGCTAACGGCCGCCGGCGCCGTTAGCCCCGGGTGACGGGATGCCATTCGCCGCCCTGGGCCACGGCGGTTTTTAAATACCGCCGTGGCCCAGGGCGGCAAGAGGTTAGTTTTGCAAATGATCCAAATCGAAAATTAGTTTTGTAAATTAAAAAAAAAATTAAATTAGTAACAGTAAAAATTCGGAAAGTTGCTATGCAACGTATATTCGAAGGGTGAGACTACGGCCCCGATAATTCTAAATTATCGGACGGTGTTTTATCACATGTACAAAAATATTTTAGATGTTTCACTACTCGATAAAAAATATTTTAATAGAAATTTTTTATATGTTTCAACATTCGTTGAAAAATGTTTCAAATGTTTCCCTTGATTTGTTAAAATATGAAACATAGTAAAATGTTTGTTGAAACATTTCACTCTCGCGTATGAAACATTGAATTATAATGGTTGAAACATATATTTTTTTTATCAGAATATAGTCAACTAAGATTTTTATAAAAATTTAATTACAACGAATACAATGGTGTAATCAGATCGTATATCGGATATGCACTTTAGGAGAAAAATGTTAAAAGCTTTGCTAATAAGCTGTGCATGCATGTAAAGTGGCAGTTAGAGGAGAGAGGGTGCGGTTGTATGCATGCAGAGCTTTTAGCGTATGTACTTTGTGCAGTTAGAAGAGCGGGGGAGAGAAATGAGGAAGAAGGGAAGGTGCTGTGGGTGTCCGATTTTTTCGACAGTATCCGACACCCAGGTGGAAGTGTTTTCCATATTCCAAGTCAACATGCAACCAGTCAATCACCAATCCAACGCCACAGATTTGTCATCATAGCTGCTTCCTCCGTCCTAAAATATTGTAATTTTTAAAAGGAGAGAAAAAAAACTATACTACCCATATATCTTGGGTTTGGTGCCTTGGTCTTGGCACCAAAAGCGAGGCATTGGTGAATTTTGTGTACTACATAATAAAAGATGTATTTTAGAAGCTAAAAATTATTATATTTTATGACAGAAGGAGTACTATTCAATTCAAGCCCAGCCTTGTAGTGTCGGGCTCGTGGGCTGTTAGTTCTGTTGAGAAAATGAGTCTAGTGAATGATCTCTGTTTTATTCCTATGTTGATTACACTGTTTATAGTATACAATATATATATATATATATATATATTGTATGAATGGATGCAAAGACACCTGTTGGCAGCGATTGTGTCCGCTCGGGAGGGACATGCCCTAACCGAACAGACATCTTACATGGGCAATATGATTACATGTTAATTGAGTTGTAACACTCACCCTTGATCAATTGTTATCTGGTAATCATCCTTGAGTCATTACTTAGAAAAACTTCTTGAAAAACCTTGTAGAAAAAATTTGAGGAGAAACTATTCTGTAGATATGTCATTAAAACTCCTTTAAAACCCAGTGAGAAATATAAGGAGAAAATGATATGATATATATGTGAAATCTCTCTGAGAAAACTTTGTATAAGAAAAAACTCATGGGAGAATTTCTATCGATTATAACCATTTGGGTCATAATTTAGTATAACTTCTTCTAAAACCATATAGGAAAAATATGAGAAGTTATTATATATCATTGATATCTCCTCAAAACCCTATGGGGAAAATAGAGATATAATATATTTATTTATTTACGTTGTTATATTGCCTCATTAAAAACCTCTATTAAAGAGGAAAAAGAGTATAATATTTTCTTTGAGTAGGTATAGTTTAGGAGATTTACTCCCCAGACTCTTGCAAATCACGGAGTCGTCGCATACCAATTTCTTGGATACATTTCTGAAAAGTGAAAGTTGGTAAGGACTTAATAAACAAGTCTACAAGATTATCGCAAGATTTAGTTTGCAAGATACTAATTTCTCCATTTTCTTGTAATTGATATGGGAAAAAATAGTTTTGGAGCAATATGCTTGGTGATATTGCTTTTTATGTAACCCGTCTGCATTTGAACAACACAAGCAACATTATCTTCATAGATAATGGTAGGTGATTCAATAGAACCAATACCACATGATTGTTGGATGTGGTTAATCACTCTGCGAAGCCATACACATTCACGTGATGCTTCGTATAAGGCAATTATCTCACAATGATTAGTGGATGTAGCTACTAGAGTATGTTTAGAAGACTTCCATGAGATGGCCGTTCCACCATGTAAGAATACAAAGCCGGTTTGTGATCTAATATTGTGGGAATCTGATAGGTAGCCAGCATCAGTATATCCTATAAGATCCATGTTTTTGTTTTATGGAAAAAACAAACCGAGATCTTTGGTGCCTTGGAGATATCGAAGGATATTCTTTACTCCCGCCAATGGCGTTTAGTTGGAGCTACGCTATGTCTAGCTAGTAGATTTACCGCAAATGCAATATCCGGCCGGGTGCAATTTGCAAGGTACATTAGCGCTCCAATAGCACTGAGATACAGAACCTTGGGTCCCAGTATCTCTTCATCTTCATCTCGAGGTCTAAAAGGATCTTTCTCCCTGTTCAGAGATCGAACAACTATTGGGTTTTCGATGGATATGACTTGTCCATATTAAATTTCTCTAATATTTTCTGGACATAGGCGGCTTGATGTACAAGTATGCCTTGTGGAAGGTGCTCAAGTTGAATGCCTAAGCAAAATTTGGTTTTACCCAAATCCTTCATTTCAAACTCTGTCATTAGATGATGCGTGCCTTATCTATATCTTATGCGTTGCCAATGATATTTAGATCATCGACATACACTAAGATTATATAGAATCTTGTTGAGGACTTCTTGATAAATACACATGGGCAATCATTATTGTTAGAGTACCCATTTTTTCAAAAGAAACTCACTTAGTCGGTTGTACCACATTCTTCCTGACTGCTTCAAGTCATATAATGACTTGTTAAGCTTTACACAATACATATTGCGGTTTGCGTTTGGATTCGGAATTTGGATTCCATCGGGAATATTCATGTATATGTCCGAATCAAGTGACCCATAAAGATATGTTGTCACTGTAACGACCCGTTTTCCTTTTCCCTGTTGTAACTGGTTTTCTGATCTTAATCTTTTCCTATCCTGTCAGTTGTGCCTCCGTTTTCCCTCTCCCCGGCCAGCCGACTACCTTCTCTCTTGTGCCGAGTAGAGTTGCTACTCAGTCCTTGTACCCTGCCCTTATCCTTGTCTTACTCGGACCCCTTTGCTGCCGAGTGAGCACTGTGATGTGGCCGACTACCTTGTTGAGACCTGTTGCTTCTTTGTCCCCCGAGTTGCACCCGCCCGTTGGACGCCGACTACCGAAGTAGTGAAGAATCAATCTTCACCTAACCGCAGCATCGCTTGGACTAGTGGTCAGTCCGAAGCCCGGTCAGTGAGATTTCTCCAACCTGTCCTAGCCTTGACCTTAATGTCTCATCGCAGCTACAGTGCCTGCCAACTCCTCTGACCAGTTGGACTCCAAAGTCACTTCCTGTCATATCCCTGTCAGTTCATCTTGACTTCCTTGCTCCACCCGTTGCCGAGCTCCACCGTGCCTCAACCTTGCACGTCGGCTATATATATATATGGCCAACCGTGCCCCCTTCTTCCTTTGTTTTGCAAACCGGCCAGCTCCAGCTCTGCTAAGTTTTCATCTTCTCAAGCTTTGGAGCTCTGTCGCCTGGTTCGCAAGCCTGGTTTAGCCGACTGCCACCTTTTCTGCAGCCGACTACTTCTTGATCCTTTTTCTTGGTGTTTTACTTCTCCTGCTTATCAGTGTTTCTTTCTGCTTTTTCAGAACCTGAACCGGTGGACGATCCCGAAGCCACCTTCGCCGAAGAAGACCCCTCCTTAGAACAAGGCAAGCCTCTTTGATCATATTGTTTCCCATATATGCAAAACTATGTTGTTTGGAAAATATATGCATGCTTAGTTTACACCTTTTTAAACTGTTGGCCTCGGTTATGCAAGCGCAACCGATGGACCCGCCCAGTAGTAGCACTTATTTGGTAGGATGTTGTTATATTTCTCCCTTGAAGAGCCCCACAAATGGCACGCTAGCATCCTATCTGAGGATACGATGCCGAGTTAAATGGCTTAGCCCTGCAACGTTGTTTGTCGTTGGGAAAAATGATGGGTTTTACTAAACAGTTTGGAAAACCCGATACCTTGTGTATCGGCGCGTTTTGTGAAATAAAGGAAAGATTTGTGAAAATCTTGATGTACAGAGACAGTGCCTGTGTGGCTTGGCTATGTATTATCATTAAGGATCGATTCCCATGGCGTAGATTTGTTTGTCAGTGATTTGTGAAAAGTGTTTGACGGAAAGGGAACCGTGACCTGAGTTTGCCGAGTAAGCAAACGGAAGGCCTGTGTGGCCAGAAACGGATCTGTGTGGTCCGGGGTGTTAAGCACCATAAACAAGTGTATGAAAAGTAAACAGGATGAAGATCATGCTCCCGGGTTGTAGCCAGGGCAGCAAAGTTTAAGCCCCCGGGTTGTAGCCAGGGCGGCAATTCAGTCTTCGGGTTGTAGCCAGAAGACGGTGATGAGCACGCTCCCGGGTTGTAGCCAGGGCAGCAGTGTTCTAGCTAGCTGGTTGTAGCCAGCCTAGCGGGCATTCAGTGCCATGATCATGCTCCCGGGTTGTAGCCAGGGCAGCGATGATGAGCCCCCGGGTTGTAGCCAGGGCGGCCGATTAGCTAGCTGGTTGTAGCCAGCCTAGCAGGCATTTAGTGCCATGATCATGCTCCCGGGTTGTAGCCAGGGCAGCGATGATGAGCCCCCGGGTTGTAGCCAGGGCGGCCGACTAGCTAGCTGGTTGTAGCCAGTGTAGCGGGCATCAAGTGCCACAGCTGAGATTTGGTTGTAGCCGAGTCTCAGGGTCAACGAGTGGTTGTAGCTACTCGGGAGATAAAGGACCAACAAATGCAAAGTAAAAGATAATAAGAACATGTATGTTTACTCTTGATTCCTTAAGTGGTGAGTTGTTGAAAAGCAACTTGCGGATTGGATGGAGGCGTGAGCCTCTGTCCGCCAACTAAAATTTGGAACTCACTAGTGTTTGCAAAGAAAAGAGTTTAATAAGGCAGTCTTTCGCAAATGAAACCCTTAGCTCTTCTTGTCTAACCAACATGGCATCATTCCCGGCTTGCTGAGTACGAAAGTACTCACCTTGTTCATATATATGTATAGTAGGTTTTGGAGTGGAAGACGAAGATCCGACTGCTGCCGAGTTCCTCCAAGACCAGGCCGACTACGAAGACCTCTGAAGGTTTCGAGCCTAGTTCCCAACCGAGCCTGTGGAGTAGTTTTTGTCCAGCTTCCGCCCTGTTCTGCTGTTTCGCTAGTTTACCAGTTGATTATTTTGCCCATCCCGGGTCTGTCCTGGATGGATCTCCTTGTACGTATATGTAAGTACTCTGTTTATGTATTATTGTAACTCTGTGTTGTATCATTGTTGTGCGTACCCGACTACTGATCCTGGGATCGGGTGCCTTATGCACATGGTGGCCTTCCACCTAGTCGGGAGGCGCCACAGCGGTGGTATCAGAGCAAAAGGTTGGCCCTAGGAACGAAACCCCACCCGTGTAGATGTCCTTGAGGATCTTATTTTGAAAACTATACTATTTGCAAAAGACTAGGACTTGTCTGGGTACCTCTCTCTGCTTTGTAGAATTTGAAAATGTTTCTAAACTCTTGGCTATTTCCCTACCTTGGGTTCCTGCGTAAGCTCTTAGGTTCCAGTACCCCATCTGTCATCTTTTCGTTGAGGCTGGGTTCCCGAGTATCTTCCTTGTTCTGCTGCTTGAATTCATCTTGCTAATCTTGTTGCTCCTTCATCTGTTCCATCGGTTTGGTTGCCGATATCCTTGCTGAGCCCCTCTTCCTTTGGTTGCCCTTTTCTAGGACCAGATGGCAGAACGTCAGCGCCGTGCCGTCCGTACCCCGGCCCGCTTGGGTTTTGAAGACCAAGGTCCAGTCCGCAACAACCTGCTTACTGCCGCGGAGGAACAAGAAGTGGAGCAGACCCACGATCGGATGTCAGGAAGTGGCCGTGCAGCCGGCCTTGGTACCTTCGACGCTGCAACAGCAAACCCTGGAGGATTGCCTCAACCTCCTCACCTTCCAGCAGACCCCCAGCAGCTTATGGCCATCCAGACCCAGATCTTGCAAGGCATTGCTCAGAATCTGGCCGCAATGCAGCCTCTTCTCCATCAAGCTCGACCAGAACAAGTCAGTAGCCGCTCCAAGCTTGCCGACTTCATGAGGTCCCGTCCAGCCGAGTTCTCGCAGACCGCTGAGCCAATGGAGGCTGACGACTGGCTGAAGGATATGGATAGAAAGCTGAACCTAGTGCAGTGCACACCCACGGAAAAGACCCAGTTTGCTGCACATCAACTTCGTGGTTCCGCAGCTGACTGGTGGGAAAACTACTGTGCTGCCCATCAAGATGCCGCCAACATCGCCTGGCCCGAGTTTGCGGAAGCCTTCAGAGATGCACATGTCCCAGAAGGAGTAATAGACATCAAGAGAGAAGAGTTCAACAACCTCAAGCAGGGACATTCCAGCATCAGCGAGTACCTGAGCAGGTTCAACCATCTAGCTCGCTATGCACCAGAGGACGTGAACACGGACAAGAAGAAGATCAGAAGGTTTCTGAAAGGGATGAATGTGGCAATGAAGGTCCAGCTTCTTGCCCATGACTTCCCTACCTTCCAGCACATGGTTAACAGAGCCTTAGTGGTTGAAGATGCGAGGAAGGAGATCGACGTTTTTCGCAAGCGCAAGGCCTCCCAGATGCAGTCTCGTAGTGGTCCGAGTTCTAGGCCCTATCTCCCCAGTCCTTCCCGTCAGTTTGCCCCATCCCAGTTTCAAGAGCGGGTGTTTCGCTCGTCTGTTTCTCGCCCGACTTCTTCTGTTCAGTCCCGACCCCTCAGTGCAAATACGGTGCAAGTCGCCCTACCTCAGCCGGCCTTCAGCGGAAGAGTATTCCGAGTGCCCGGGAAGCCGATGCTACAACTGCAACGAGTTGGGTCACTTCGCCCGACGCTGTCCCAGAAGCAAGACCCTGCAGTCCCTGGACGCCCTAAACGCCAGCACTTCAAGAGCCCCTGTGTTCAGTCGAGGACAGCCGACTACACATACTAATGGATCTGCTCCCGTGCCCCTCCGACCTTTGGACGTGGCCGAGTCAATCATATCCAGTCAGAGACAGCCCGAGAAGCTTCAGATGTGGTAATGGGTACGTTTCTTGTCAACTCCGTACCTGCAGTTGTTCTGTTTGATTCTGGAGCATCGCATTCCTTTATTTCTCAATCTTTTGTGGATAAGTATGGTTGGGATGTTCGAGGTCTTAGTATACCTATGGTCATACACTCCCCTGGCAAGGAGTTTAGGTCAGACCAATCTTGCCCTGGAGTTACCTTGGTAATTAAAGGAGTTAGTTTCTCAGCCAACCCCATTGTCCTGGAATCACAAGGCTTGGATTTGATTCTTGGCATGGACTGGTTAGCTAAGCATAAGGGCCGAATAGACTGTGCAACTAGCACCATAACCCTGCAGTGCCCTTTTGGACAAGAAGTGAAGTTTGCCTCCCTTGGAGACCCTAAGAACCGACCCCTCCTGAGCTCCATGCAAATAGTCCCTTTGGAAGAAGTGCCGGTGATCAATGAGTACCCTGATGTCTTCCCAGACAGTTTACCCGGAATGCCCCCTGATAGAGAGGTTGAATTCTCTATAAAGTTGCTACCCGACACAGCACCCATATCCAAGAGACCCTATAGAATGGCGGCTAATGAGTTAGCCGAAGTGAAAAAGCAGATAGAAGAACTTGAGAGCCTAGGTTTTGTGCGACCTAGCACATCACCTTGGGGAGCTCCAGTGCTCCTAGTGGAAAAGAAGGATAAGACCAAGAGGATGTGCGTTGATTATCGCGCACTGAATGGAGTAACCATCAAGAATAAGTATCCTCTACCAAGGATAGATGATCTGTTCGACCAGCTGCAAGGAGCTAAAGTTTTCTCTAAGGTTGACTTGAGATCAGGATACCACCAATTGAAGATCAGATCTGAAGATATACCCAAAACAGCTTTCCTGACCCGATATGGATTATATGAGTATACGGTGATGTCCTTCGGACTCACTAATGCTCCAGCTTTCTTCATGAGCCTTATGAATAAGGTATTCATGGAATATCTCGACAAGTTTGTCGTGGTATTTATGGATGATATCCTAATCTTCTCCAAGGACGAGCAAGAACATGTTGGACATTTGAGAATGGTTCTAGGAAAGTTAAGAGAGCACCAGTTGTTTGCCAAGTACTCGAAGTGTGAGTTTTGGCTAGACCGAGTTGCTTTTCTCGGGCATGTGGTCACTGCCCAAAGAGTAGAAGTGGACCCGGGGAAAGTGAGAGACGTGCTTTCTTGGAAATCCCCGACTACGGTCACGGAAGTGAGAAGTTTCCTAGGTTTGGCTGGTTATTATCGGAGATTCATTGAAGGATTTTCAAGGATTGCCAAACCCATGACAGAATTGCTAAAAAAGGAAAAGAGCTTTGAATGGAGTGACGCCTGTGAGAAAAGTTTCATGGAGTTAAGGAAAAGGCTGACTACCCCACCTGTGTTGATCCTTCCGGATATCAGGAAAGACTTTGAGGTATACTGTGATGCATCCCGACTAGGCATAGGCTGTGTGCTTATGCAGGAAGGAAGAGTGGTTGCGTATGCCTCAAGACAGTTAAGACCCCATGAGCTGAACTACCCGACCCATGACCTAGAGTTGTCAGCAGTAGTGCATGCCTTGAAGATATGGCGACACTACCTGGTTGGAAACCGGTGTGAAGTATACACCGATCATAAGAGTCTGAAGTACATCTTCACTCAGACGGAGCTTAATCTCAGACAAAGAAGATGGCTTGAGTTGATTAAGGATTACGAGCTTGGAATACATTACCACCCTGGCAGGGCAAATGTTGTTGCCGATGCCCTCAGTCGGAAAGTCCATTGTAATACCATCTTGACCCCGCCCCTTCAACCCGAGCTAAGTCGAGAGCTGGAAAAGCTAAGGATAAATATGGTCAAGCCAGGAACGCTGGCGACTTTGCTGATTCAGCCTACCTTGGAGGACCGGATCAGAGAAGCTCAAAAAGTAGATGAAAAGATTGTATCTCTAAAGGAAAGCATGACCCAAGGAAAAGCCCCCGAGTTCTCCATCGACAGCAAAGGAACTGTTTGGTTTGGGAAACGCATTTGCGTGCCCGACAGAAAGGAAATCCAAGACTTGATCTTGAGAGAAGCCCATGAGTCCGCTTATTCCATCCACCCAGGAAGTACCAAGATGTACAAGGATATTAAGGATCATTACTGGTGGCCTGGAATGAAGCGAGATATTGCCGAGTATGTCGCAGTTTGTGACATTTGCCAAAGGGTTAAAGCAGAGCATCAGAAGCCAGCAGGATTGCTTCAGCCCTTAAGAATACCCAAGTGGAAATGGGAAGAAATAGGAATGGATTTCATCGTTGGATTACCTAAGACCCCGGCAGGACATGATTCCATCTGGGTAATAGTGGATCGACTGACCAAGGTCGCCCACTTTATCCCCGTCAAGACAACCTACCCGGCCAAGAAGCTAGCCGAGCTGTATCTGACCAAGGTTATCTGCCAACATGGAGTCCCAAAGAAGATAGTGTCTGACCGAGGAGCTCAGTTCACCTCCCACTTTTGGCAAAAGTTGCATGAGACAATGGGCACTAACCTGAATTTCAGTACCGCATATCACCCCCAGACGGATGGACAAACCGAGAGAGTCAACCAGATCGTGGAAGATATGCCAAGAGCATGTGCCTTGGATTTTGAAGGAACCTGGGATCTCTGTCTGCCTTATGCCGAGTTCTCCTACAATAACAGCTATCAAGCCAGTATCCAGATGGCCCCCAATGAAGCTCTATATGGACGCAAGTGTAGAACCCCACTCTGTTGGACAGACGTAGGAGAAAAGATGGTTTTTGGACCAGACATTTTGAAAGAGGCAGAAGAGCGAGTTAAGGTTATCCGAGAGCGCTTGAAGACAGCCCAAACACGGCAGAAGAACTATGCAGATAATCGGAGACGAGAGCTCGAGTTTCAGATAGGAGACCATGTGTATCTCCGAGTATCACCCCTACGAGGAACAAAGAGATTTGGAATGGGTGGAAAGCTAGCGCCTCGCTACATCGGACCTTACCCTATTGTCGACAGACGCGGAGTAGTGGCGTATCAACTGAGGTTACCCGAAGAACTCTCTGACGTCCACGACGTGTTCCATGTGTCCCAGTTGAAGAAATGTCTTCGCATCCCAGAAGAGCAAGTTCCGTTGGAAGAGATCAACGTACAACGCAACCTTACATACAAGGAACGCCCTATTCGGATTTTAGAGACAAGGGACAGACATACAAGACGAAAGGCAATCAAATTCTGCAAGGTGCAATGGAGTAATCATTCTGAAAACGAAGCTACATGGGAACGAGAAGATCGCCTTCAAGCTGAGTACCAGGAGCTCTTTGCCGAGTAGCCGAATCTCGGGACGAGATTCTGTTAAGTGGGGGAGGTTTGTAACGACCCGCTTTCCTTTTCCCTGTTGTAACTGGTTTTCTGATCTTAATCTTTTCCTATCCTGTCAGCTGTGCCTCCGTTTTCCCTCTCCCCGGCCAGCCGACTACCTTCTCTCTTGTGCCGAGTAGAGTTGCTACTCAGTCCTTGTACCCTGCCCTTATCCTTGTCTTACTCGACCCCTTTGCTGCCGAGTGAGCACTGTGATGTGGCGACTACCTTGTTGAGACCTGTTGCTTCTTTGTCCCCGAGTTGCACCCGCCCGTTGGACGCCGACTACCGAAGTAGTGAAGAATCAATCTTCACCTAACCGCAGCATCGCTTGGACCAGTGGTCAGTCCGAAGCCCGGTCAGTGAGATTTCTCCAACCTGTCCTAGCCTTGACCTTAATGTCTCATCGCAGCTACAGTGCCTGCCAACTCCTCTGACCAGTTGGACTCCAAAGTCACTTCCTGTCATATCCCTGTCAGTTCATCTTGACTTCCTTGCTCCACCCGTTGCCGAGCTCCACCGTGCCTCAACCTTGCACGTCGGCTATATATATATATGGCCAACCGTGCCCCCTTCTTCCTTTGTTTTGCAAACCGGCCAGCTCCAGCTCTGCTAAGTTTTCATCCTCTCAAGCTTTGGAGCTCTGTCGCCTGGTTCGCAAGCCTGGTTCAGCCGACTGCCCCCTTTTCTGCAGCCGACTACTTCTTGATCCTTTTTCTTGGTGTTTTACTTCTCCTGCTTATCAGTGTTTCTTTCTGCTTTTTCAGACCTGAACCGGTGGACGATCCGAAGCCACCTTCGCCGAAGAAGACCCCTCCTTAGAACAAGGCAAGCCTCTTTGATCATATTGTTTCCCATATATGCAAAACTATGTTGTTTGGAAAATATATGCATGCTTAGTTACACCTTTTTAAACTGTTGGCCTCGGTTATGCAAGCGCAACCGATGGACCCGCCCAGTAGTAGCACTTATTTGGTAGGATGTTGTTATATTTCTCCCTTGAAGAGCCCCACAAATGGCACGCTAGCATCCTATCTGAGGATACGATGCCGAGTTAAATGGCTTAGCCCTGCAACGTTGTTTGTCGTTGGGAAAATGATGGGTTTTACTAAACAGTTTGGAAAACCCGATACCTTGTGTATCGGCGCGTTTTGTGAAATAAAGGAAAGATTTGTGAAAATCTTGATGTACAGAGACAGTGCCTGTGTGGCTTGGCTATGTATTATCATTAAGGATCGATTCCCATGGCGTAGATTTGTTTGTCAGTGATTTGTGAAAAGTGTTTGACGGAAAGGGAACCGTGACCTGAGTTTGCCGAGTAAGCAAACGGAAGGCCTGTGTGGCCAGAAACGGATCTGTGTGGTCCGGGGTGTTAAGCACCATAAACAAGTGTATGAAAAGTAAACAGGATGAAGATCATGCTCCCGGGTTGTAGCCAGGGCAGCAAAGTTTAAGCCCCGGGTTGTAGCCAGGGCGGCAATTCAGTCTTCGGGTTGTAGCCAGAAGACGGTGATGAGCACGCTCCCGGGTTGTAGCCAGGGCAGCAGTGTTCTAGCTAGCTGGTTGTAGCCAGCCTAGCGGGCATTCAGTGCCATGATCATGCTCCGGGTTGTAGCCAGGGCAGCGATGATGAGCCCCCCGGGTTGTAGCCAGGGCGGCCGATTAGCTAGCTGGTTGTAGCCAGCCTAGCGGGCATTTAGTGCCATGATCATGCTCCCGGGTTTGTAGCCAGGGCAGCGATGATGAGCCCCCGGGTTGTAGCCAGGGCGGCCGACTAGCTAGCTGGTTGTAGCCAGTGTAGCGGGCATCAAGTGCCACAGCTGAGATTTGGTTGTAGCCGAGTCTCAGGGTCAACGAGTGGTTGTAGCTACTCGGGAGATAAAGGACCAACAAATGCAAAGTAAAAGATAATAAGAACATGTATGTTTACTCTTGATTCCTTAAGTGGTGAGTTGTTGAAAAGCAACTTGCGGATTGGATGGAGGCGTGAGCCTCTGTCCGCCAACTAAAATTTGGAACTCACTAGTGTTTGCAAAGAAAAGAGTTTAATAAGGCAGTCTTTCGCAAATGAAACCCTTAGCTCTTCTTGTCTAACCAACATGGCATCATTCCCGGCTTGCTGAGTACGAAAGTACTCACCTTGTTCATATATATGTATAGTAGGTTTTGGAGTGGAAGACGAAGATCCGACTGCTGCCGAGTTCCTCCAAGACCAGGCCGACTACGAAGACCTCTGAAGGTTTCGAGCCTAGTTCCCAACCGAGCCTGTGGAGTAGTTTTTGTCCAGCTTCCGCCCTGTTCTGCTGTTTCGCTAGTTTACCAGTTGATTATTTTGCCCATCCCGGGTCTGTCCTGGATGGATCTCCTTGTACGTATATGTAAGTACTCTGTTTATGTATTATTGTAACTCTGTGTTGTATCATTGTTGTGCGTACCCGACTACTGATCCTGGGATCGGGTGCCTTATGCACATGGTGGCCTTCCACCTAGTCGGGAGGCGCCACAGTCACTATATCCATCAACTGCAAAGATAGATGATTTTGTACTGCCAGAGATATTAGATATCGGAAGGTAATTCCACTCATTACTGGAGAATATGTTTCACTGAAATCAATGTCGGGTCTTTGCATAAACCCTTGTGCTACAAGCCTTGCTTTATATCTTTCCACCTCGTTGTTTTCGTTCCTTTTTGGACAAAACCCATTTGAATCCGACAGGAAATGTTTTGGGAGGTGTTGGTATCACTTTCATGAATACCTCTCTTTTCATAAGCGGGGCAATTTTTGCCTGGATTGCTTCCTTCCATTGATTCCAATCCAAGTGCTTTCTACACTCTGCCATGGTCTTGGGATCTGGATCATTTTGAAGGTTACTTGCAATCATTGTAGAAAAATAGTTATTGACAATTGTAATCTTTCTATCATATGATTCTCCAGAATCAATATAGTTTGTGAAAATTTCATGTACCTCTATTGACTCATTGTTATTTCCCAAAACATTTGAGTCAGGGTTTTCCGATGTCCCAACATCAGTAATAGAGTGCACTGTTGATCTGGGTTTGTGGATCCTGAGGCGTCTATCAACTTGACGTTGATTTGCATTTACTGTATCAGAAGATTTATTCTTCTGTTTCCTTTGTCACTTGTAAAAAGCTGTATCCGCCTTGGGTGCCGTACTTCTCCTCCTCTTATTTTGAACTGGGAGTTGAGTGGTTCTCGATGGTATTTTCACTCTTTCTGGCACATTTCTGGCAGGATTATAGGATCTTGTGACACCTATATAATCAGTAAATACATCTGGCAGGTTATTTGCAATGTTTTGCAAATGAATGATCTTCTGAACTTAAAATTCAGTTTCTTGAGTACGTGGATCCAATGCTTAAATGCCTTGAGCATTTCAATCAATTTCCAGCCATTCTTTTTGGTACTTGAAATCTCCCCCTAATGCCGGGAAATGTTCTTCATTGAAGATACAGTCAGCATACTAGGCTGTAAAAAGGTCCCCTTACAGGGGCTCAAGGTATTTTATGATTGACGAAGATTTATATCCCACATAAATACCGAGTTTCCTGTGTGGACCCATAGTAGTACGCTGCGGTGGTGAGATCGGTACGTATGTAGCGCAACCGAATTTCCGCAGATGGAAAATATCTGGTGGATTTTCACGTACTAGTTGTAGGGGGAGTTGCTATGGTAAGCAGTTGGACGCAATTGAATTAAGTCATCAGCGTGTAAAACTGCATGACCCTAACAAGATATTGGTAAATTGCAATTTTGTAACAATGGTCTTGTTATGACCTTTATTCTATTAATAAGAGATTCAGCTAGACCATTTTGCATGTGAACATATGGAACATAGTGCTGAATTTGAATTCCAAAGGCCATACAATAATCATTGAAGGCATGACATGAGAATTCAGCAGCGTTGTCCATTCGAATTGATTGAATTCGATGTTCAGAATGATGTGCTCGTAATTTAATAATTTGAACAATCAATTTGGCAAATGAATAATTTCGTGTGGATACAAGACACACGTGTGACCATCGTGTAGATGCGTCAATTAAAACCATGAAGTACCTGAACGGTCCACTCAGTGGTTGAATAGGACCACATATATCACCTTGAATGCATTTAAGAAATTTTAGTGGCTCAGCTCTGATCTTAAGGTAAGAGGAACTTAAAAATAAATTTCCCAGTGGCATATGAGGTGCACACAAAATCCGAAGATTATGGGAATTTGTTGCTTTAAAAGTATGACCAATTGAATTACTGATAATTTTTCGCATCATCCCTATACCAGAATGGCCAAGGCGATCATGCCAAGTTTGGAATATGTCAACATTCTAGAAAATTACCTTATATACAATATGTTGTATGGGCTTGATGTACGTGTAGTACAATCTAGAGGATAAAAATGGAATTTTTTCATGCACTTGTTTGCCATATCCGTTGTTTTTGGTTAAGAGGAGATATTCCTCTTTGTTGTTATTTTGGATCTCAACATGGAAACCATTCTGACGGATATCTCTATAACTCAATTAGGTACAAGTAGAATCGGGATACAGTAATGCATCCTCAATTGTCAATTGAGTACCCATTGGGAGCGTGATAGAGACACGACCAGAGCCAACTATCGTTGCATCGCGTCCAGCGATTGTTAAAACACTTCCTTGTCTCTTTGTAAGAGTCAAGAAATATTTTTTGTCCCGAAGCGTAAAGTTTGTGGTGCCATTATCCACAAGGCATAATTCCTCGTCCATTGGATTGAATCCCACAAAATCTATATATAGAAAGAAGAATTTGATATGAAATTCTTGTTAGATATATAGACTATGTACAAACATTTATTCAACACTAAATATGTTCGGTACATTATTGTAGCATACTAGCTTACAATATAGATGATAACTTAGTATTATTACAACACATACTAGGACATAATTAACATAGTATCTATGTTATTGGGAGATTATGTAAGGTCTCCAAACAAATCTTGTGAAGCAAACTCCACAAGCATGTCGTTAGTAGTCATGGGTTCACCCTTCTAAGGAGGGGCCATAGTGTTCTTGAGTTCCTCTAGAAACTTCTGAGAACAGCTTGCTCCACCGGTGTTATCGGTTTGAAGGTTGAAGTGTGATTCAATCCTCTCATCTTGAGCAGATTTGCC
Source organism: Oryza meyeriana var. granulata (assembly GCA_003991445.1). NCBI lineage: Eukaryota > Viridiplantae > Streptophyta > Magnoliopsida > Poales > Poaceae > Oryza > Oryza meyeriana. Next base: position 81,412 of record RYFJ01001599.1, read on the forward strand.
TTTGGCTACAGACTGAAGGTATAAGTTGATAAGATGTCTGGGGGTACACATTTCTTAATTGTATGGCTGTGACAGCCACATTTCTGACAAATGTCTGATTTATTTTTATTCTTAAAATTGCCTTTTCCCTTTTAGAATCCATGAGATTTTTGCTTCTTGTTGCATTTGCGTTTATCCTTGAAATTTTTTGGATGGTTTCTATTACCATCGAATTTCGGTTTATTCTAATCATGTATATTCGCATGTACTTCAGACAAGGATACAGCCCTAACAGAGCATTGCTAATTATTCCTTAAAAGGAGTTCATCATACTTTTCAGCCTGAATTATTACATGCATTAGATCAGAATAAGTTTGGTAATTTGCAGCATGCCATTGGTGCTGTAGGACTCGGTCTGTGGAGAGCATAGTAGAGAGTGTCTTCTCTATCTTCTCCGCATCAGTGGGTTATTTTTCACAAAACTGTAACTTTGAGCAAATGTTATGAAGGGCATGATTGTATACTTCGACTGTTTTGAAATCTTGTAACTGGAGATGTACCCATTCATAGTTAACCTCTGGAAGTATCATAGCTTTCTGCTGTTCATACCTATTGTTGAGGGCTAACTATAGATTGCGTAGATTTTCCTCATAGAAATACTCCACCTTTAAATCTGGATGTATATGATTTCTTATAGTGTATAAGACAGTATACATCACAATAGGAGCAAAATTAGGCGGAGCTTCTCCTTCAGGAGGATCAAGTATCACTATCAACATACTCCGAGTGGCTAGACTGACCTCGACGTCCATAGCCCATGTAGGATAGTTGTGGCCATCAAGAGCGAGAATCTCAAACTCTTTGGCGGCCATCTTAGTCCTATATAAGGAATACCATGAATTGATTAATTTACAAGGAGTAAATTAATTTTGTATGGTAATGGTTGTAATAATATACAAATATTTGAATACAAGATATGTCTTGCATCCAACATAGCATAGACATCAAGTGTGGAATATAACCCTATGGACGAGGTGACTCATTGCTAATGGCATAGTCTACAAAATTTGTAGTAAATGTCTTAGTCTTCATAGTTTTGAGTTATATTCATGTATATCGAAAATCATATTTTGGTGGTGAACACCAAATTTTTAAATGAGTTGCCTCGTTACTTTTGGCATAATCTACAAAAATTGTAGTAGATGTCTAAGGCATAATCTATAAAAAATTATAGTAGATACCGTTGACATAATCTACAAAGTATTGTAGTAGATGTCGGTGGTATAATCTATAAATATATTGTAGTAGTTGTCATTGTCATGATTTAATAATTAATAGAGGAATTTTTATTGATATTATGCATATAAAATCCAATGGAATTAAGTACAATGACTTAATTAATGGGAATTCAAAATTTAAATTTGCAAAAATAAATAAATTACAAAATTTAAACATGGTCGATAATTAAATTGCAAGGAAATAAATCAATTGCAATAAAATAATAACCCCAAATATGTAATATGTTATTGGGAATACACATGGACATCCACTTTGAATATTTACATAATATCCAGTACTCATAGGATCTGGATTGTAATTATAACAACACTGTTACAATTAGAAACGAGTATAGGGACTTAAACATTAAAACATATGGTATTTTGCAGTTTATTTTAAATATAAGGGCCAATCTGCAAAACTAACCCAACTTGGGCCAAAGCCCAGGCGGCCTTTCGGCCTTTTTCCCTTTGCGCGCACGTCAGGGAAGGGAGGGTGTGATGGGCCGCTGGTGGCCAGCCCACGAGGGGGCTGGGACTGGATGGGTCGGGGTGAGGGGGAGAGGATCTAAACCCTAACTACTCCTCCTTCCAGTACAGCCGCCGTCGCCGCCATGAGGACGCGGCTCCTCTAGTCGGCGTCGGCGAGGGGCCGCCTCCCCCCTATGCTTTCCCGTCTTTACCTAGTCCGACGAAGAGGAGGACTCCTCCAAAGAGGAGTCGGTTTCTTCTTCATCCTCGATGAAGCCATTGGAGGAGTTCTTCACTAGGTTTGGTCGGTAGAGGCCGAGGTGGCGGTTCGCCGCGGCGCCGGCGTGGACCTGCCAGCGATAGAGTGGGCGCGCGCCACGCTGAGCCGCCAGAGTCCGGCGCGCATCGACGGCTCGGGCTGCCGTCATCCTTCCCGAAGTGCCGCCACCGGCGCGGGGTAGTCGGTGACGGGCGGCGCGGCAGTGGGGACGACGCGCGGCGTTGCGGTGCCTCACCAGTGCGGGGACCGTGGGCATCGTAGCGTGGACTCCATGCTCCGCCCATGGCCATCGGCGCTTCGGCGTCGATTGGTGGCCGGTGGAGATGAAGCCCGTTGGAGGTGGTGGTGGGGCCGCGACAGGAGCCTCGGCACGGGCGTGAACGGTGTCCACGGCGGCTTGTACTATGGCGGCCTCCAGGTGTGGTTGCACCAACACCCTTGCCATGCCAAAACTCAGTGGGGAGATGCGTCCGGTGACTTCCGGGCCTCTCTCCAAGACGGCAATGGAGAAGATAGCAAAGTATGTTGTCGAGGGATTGAATGTAAGACATCACGCCGTGTATCGTTGCACGGTGGTGTTCACAAAGGTGAAGTTCATCAAAATCTTCCATACCTTGTCTTTCTCTTCTTTTCCTTTCTTCAACTCAGTGGAGTTTCTACGTACGTGATAACGTATTGAGAGAATGAGTCTGTGAATGATCTCTGTTTTATCCCTCTGTTGATTACACTGTTTACGGTATATATATGCTGTATGAATGGATGCAGAGACGTTAGTTGGTAGCGGTTGTGTCTGTTCAGAAGGGACATGTTCCAACCAAACAGATACCTTACATGGGTAATATAATCACATGTTAATTGAGTTGTTATAAGTTCAAGCTTTGTTATCGTGTGACATGAAGCCTTACATCACGCATCACCTTGACACCTTTCTTCTTCCAGAATAAACCACTCCACACACACTCTCTAGATCCTAGAAAAACACATCGTTCTTCTAGAAGAAAATTTTGACAAAAAAGGGACAGGAGAGGAGGATGAATCGACGGCGACCGGCGGCCGCTCGCGGCGGCCGCTGGTCGCCGCGAGCGGCCGCCGGTTTGCGAAACCGGACAGGCCGATGACGTGGACGTTTTCCAAACCCCCGGACACAGGTAGCGACCAGCGAGTATCAGCTAGCTGGGAGAAGAAGCATCTGGAAGCCAGTGGGTTGTGTGGCTAGGATGGGTATATTCGCTCCTGTGGCATTCCCGATATTATCGCTGGTCCGCGTCGTGGGCCCCACCTTGCCACGGGATGCCCATCGCGCGAGATCTGCGGATCCTCCGTGGCCACCATCCCTGTTATCTCCTTTTTTTTTTCACATGGATGGATGGATCCAGAATTGGGATTGCCATCGTGCAAATTGCAACTTGTCCGTTGTGCTCACTGGAATGTGAATGTTGGCTAGGTGACGACACAAAAAATTTTAGTATACGTGCCTGCAACACCATGGTTAATTTATAGTACTAAACTTGTGTCTGCAACCTACCCTTTTAAAAAGTTTAGAATCTATCATCTCTGCTCAACAATATAAGTATCTAAAGCATTTAAATTTTGTTTAAGCATATAAAAATTTATAATCTATCTGAAGCATGAAAAATAAGAGATAAAAGTCACCTTTTACATGTCTTAGTTAGTTATATTTAGAATAAAATTTAAATCTAAAGTTAGCTATATTTTAGGACAGAGGAAGTACTCTCCTATTCTTATTCATCTCTTATTTAATAAGAAGTAATAAAATCTATTCTTTTTAATATTAATCCCTGCTAAAGAATATAGAAATACTTGTATTTTTACAAACCACATAGGAATGCACTTCCTTCCACGTAGGATCCAGAAATTGAGATACTGCACAAATTAAATACAAATGTATGTTCCTACGTTTTGATTGAACTAGAATATTGTTATCTATTTGACTGTTTTTCGTGGAATATATGTACAAAACAAATGTATAAAACTCAAAAACATCACTGTTATTAGCTCTCTTATTATAATAAGGATCTGCAATAGCCAATAATAGGCCAGAGACCTACAGCCATCACAGAGGATCCGGATTCGATCAGGTGAGTGTCGGACAACTATGCGGTGCCATCGCCCGTCGCCGCCGGTGACCGTCCACGCTTCCAGTACGCCGCCAGAGCAACCTCATCCCGGCTACTTTCTGTTACCCCGTCCCAATCCTAGGCACCGTTCGGGAGGGAAGGAAGAGGGAAAAAACTCGTTTTTTCTGTGATCATATTTTTCGAATTACTAAATAATATGTTTTTTAAATTTTTTATATAGAAGTTACTTAAAAATCATATAAATTTATTTTTTAAATTTATAATAACTAATACTTAATTAATCATATATTAATGGCTCAACTCATTTTACGTAATCTTCTTCTTCTTCCCCTCACTTCATCTTAAAACTATACCTTAACCAACCAAACGATGACACCTAAGCAGAACACCTCGGCACGAGCATCCCATGGTACACCACACCACAGTTAGTTCACCTTTTTTTTTCTTAATTTCACACCCTTTTCATTAATAAATTTCTTAACCAACATTATTGCAAGAAAAGAAGAAGCTAATGATTCTCTCTTGGGCGAGAAACCACGACCCGCCACGCACTCTACTCTACCTGCCACACGTCACAAGCTAATGACACGTGGGCCTCGCGGATGCCCGGGCCTACACGTCATCGAGACACCTCGCCTCGCCTGCGTGGCTGCGCTTTCTGGAGAAAAGGTAAGGAAAGACAGGTCACCCACGCACCTCGGGCCTAATTTATTATTTTCCATTTCTTTTTTCCCAAGCTTTTTTCAGAGTGTTCGTTTTATCTTATTGCTTCTAGTTACTCTCTCTATTTTCATTAGCACACTTCTTAAAATATAAAATAGTGAGTTTTTTAAAAAATTTTCTATACAAAATTATCTTTAAAAAAATCAAATAAATCTATTTTTCAAAATTTTAATAGTTAATATTTAATTAATTATACACTAATAATATTTTTTATTTTACATAGCCAGAAGCTATCTCAAACGCCAACTTTTTTTTTTCCATTTGGCTTTATTAATTTAGACTTTTTCCTCTCGGCTCTATAAAAGAGAGCGCTTAAACCCTCTCCACCTCTCCATATCCGCTTCCAGACGCTTCTCTCCTCTTCTCATCTCCAGTCTCTGTCTCGTCGTCGTCCTCGCAGCTCCCCTCGCCATGGGTAATTTGCTCGCCTCCTCATCGAATTAATTCCTTCCTCAGTCTGATTGCTGCTTGCTAGTGCTTTGCATCTCGATCGATCTAATTGGTACTTTTTTTTTTCTGATTTTCTGGTGGTTTTTTCTGTTGGTGTGATGCAGGCAAGATTAAGATCGGAATCAACGGTGAGTTGCTGCCTGAATTTACGAGTTTGTGCTTTTCTGGGTGTGGTTTCGTTAGGATTTGTGGTGATTTGAGTTGGTTTTTGTGTGGCTCTGTGTATGATTTTGCTCAGGTTTCGGAAGAATCGGGAGGCTCGTGGCCAGGGTGGCCCTCCAGAGCGAGGATGTCGAGCTCGTCGCCGTCAACGACCCCTTCATCACCACCGACTACATGGTACGCGCTTCGATCTGTGGGTTTCGTGGTCTCACCTCTGTAGATCTAGTCGCTTGTAGGGTTCTATAGTGGTTTTTAGCTCCGATATGTTTGTGTGCACGCTCAGAGAGGTTTAGTGGTATAAATAGGAGTGGTTATGCTTGCGATATGGTAGTTGATTTTCCCAGATCTGACTATTTTTGCTTGTTTAGTTGCTAAATTATGGTGTTAGCTAATTCATATGGCTTGATGATTTGTAAATTCAGGCGACGATTGTTCTCCATGTGGTATGCTCATGATTCATGAACTCTGTGTCGGTCGTGTGATTTGCAGACCTACATGTTCAAGTACGACACTGTGCACGGCCAATGGAAGCACAGTGACATCAAGATCAAGGACAGCAAGACGCTGCTCCTGGGCGAGAAGCCGGTCACCGTTTTTGGCATCAGGTAACCTGATATACAGCTTCGACGCGAGTTATTGTGAGGCTATTTGTTTATGATCTGAGCTGCGAGGAACTGATGTTTGATCCTGCGCAATTTGAAAGGAACCCTGACGAGATTCCGTGGGCTGAGGCTGGTGCTGAGTACGTCGTGGAGTCCACCGGTGTCTTCACTGACAAGGAGAAGGCTGCTGCTCACTTGAAGGTAGACATAGTTGCTGCTTGTCAGCTCAACATATTTGCATGCTGTTGCATATTGCTTTCTTCGGATTACATTCAAGCAAGTAAACAATGCTATGGTTATTTCTAAGAATTAATGAATTTATTGTTACACAATTTTGCTAATGATAGCTTGTACCTTTGTGTAAAAACATCATTAGCCATGCTAAGACAGCAGTATGCATAAGAAACTAATCAATCCATGGTTTTGGATTATGCATACTAAATGTAGGCAGATGCATCACAATGCATAAGCTCACTGAAAAAGGACTTATGTTTATGAACCAAACGTTCACCCAATGCTTTATATCAAGGCCCTTGCATTTACCCAAGAAAGTTCGGCCTGCAAGGTTAAGAGCATGACTACTTAAGAGTTAAAATGATGCATGCATCATAAAGCAGACGGTTCCTAGTTCTTGTGCAGTTTGTACTTGAGTACTTGATATCTTGCACTGGTGTAGTAAATGCCCTATTGATTGTTTTGTTGATTTGGAGCACAACAATTTAGTATCTTTCCAGACTGCAACATAACAAATTAGATAAAGAGTGGTTAGTACAAGGAAGAGTGAAAAAAAGATTCATACAGAGTTAACTGCCTTTACTCCATAGATTATTCTCCAAACATCTTATTATAAGCCGTGTGTTTTTTTACTTTTGAAGTACCTGCTCTGCAGCTTCCCTTGTTTTGCAGAAGTTAGCTATTTCAGTGCATTTTTTAATGTTGTCTTAAATTGTTGTTTTGAAAATAGGGTGGTGCCAAGAAGGTTGTCATCTCTGCCCCGAGCAAAGATGCCCCTATGTTTGTTGTTGGTGTCAACGAGGACAAGTACACTTCTGATATTGACATCGTCTCAAATGCTAGCTGCACCACAAACTGCCTTGCTCCCCTTGCCAAGGTAATTATTCTTTCTAAGTGTCACATTTTTCTCTGTTTAGTTGGACTTTCGGTTCATTTCTTAATGATGACTCATTATCATCCATCAGATCATTCATGACAACTTTGGTATTATTGAGGGTCTGATGACAACTGTTCATGCCATCACTGGTAAGATTTCTTTGACTTTTTCGCAACTAATATGAAAATTGAAATGTCTTGTAATAATAAATGTTGATGTACTTGCTTATCAGCAACCCAAAAGACTGTTGATGGTCCGTCCAGCAAGGACTGGAGGGGTGGCAGGGCTGCCAGTTTTAACATCATTCCCAGCAGCACTGGTGCTGCCAAGGTATGTCGTGAACTTTCAATGTTGTGCATACACAACTACCGCACTGCATCCCTCTTCATAGTCTTCATAGTTTCATCTGTTATTCCTGTGTTGCTTGGTTGGTGCATGTGGGGCTGTACGTATTCTTCTTTTTGAATTTATTTGGGGATGTTAAGTAGAAGACCTAGTGATAATAGCAATAACTGTACAAATTATTTTCCCAGCTTTGTGAGGATGGCTTAAATGGTTGTAATGTTGTGCTTGCTGATTTCAACCCAAGAGTTTCTGTAGATAAATGAGCATGTGTGTTGTAGTGTCAGTGCATCTTGTGATTTATTCCCCTTCCTCAATGGTTAAATGCATTCTGCATTACATTATGTTCATGTGTACTTTCTTTCATGGTAGTTTTGCTGTTCATGCTTCTGTTCAGAGTTGCTTCTGAGCCTGCTTAGGGAAAAGGAGGTGCAAGTGTAGAAGAGTAGTTTTGCCATGATCTTCTGTTGTGAAAGCATGTTTTATTAGTAAAATGGGACTGCAGCCTTAATGACTTCTAAAATCAATGCATTGCAGGCTGTTGGTAAGGTTCTCCCTGATTTGAATGGCAAGCTTACGGGAATGTCTTTCCGTGTTCCCACTGTGGATGTCTCGGTTGTTGATCTCACAGTTAGAACCGAGAAGGCAGCCTCGTACGATGCTATCAAGAGTGCTATCAAGTAAGTATATAGCTTCTAAATTAAGGGAAATGTACTTTTGATTTGCTGGCTATGCATATGCTGTCGCTATAACCGCAACTTGTGGCAGGGAATACAGCCCACTGATGTATGTTTCTTAAATATGTGAGGGTTCCTAGACATGGGTAGTTACGTGTGTTGGTGGGTGCAGAACAGCAGTAGTCTGTCTATACTAATCTAAAAGAGAGCAATGGTGGTGGCAGTGAATCTGCCACCCCACCTCTACTTATATTTTGGTTCAATCTTATTTCTCTCAATACAAGTTTAATTGGTTCCAAACAATGGTAGAATGCATATAATTCTTTTTATAAATTTTGCAAATTACCCCTTTAAATTTCTTAATATTAAGAAACAATCAAATCTAAATGGATAGCCACATATAAAATCAAATTAAGGTGAATATTCTCTATAGAAAAAAGATGTGTAACATATTTAATGGAAATGTAAAATGTATTTTTATTTAATTCAGACAATATTATAATATATTTTCTTTTATCTGTAGCGAAGCACGGGCATTCAGCTAGTTATCCTGAAGTTTGTAGCATGTCACTTATGAGAATATGCTAATTGTTTTACAGGTCTGCCTCTGAGGGAAAGCTCAAGGGAATCATGGGATATGTTGAGGAAGACCTGGTTTCTACTGACTTTGTTGGTGACAGCAGGTATGCCGTTTTGTCTTGAGAGCTGTAACAATATATTAATCTGCTGTGCGGATTTGTTCTAAAACTGAGTGCTTATGAATGCTCTCCTCCCATATGTAATCATTCATTCTCTATACTCATTTTTTCACTCAGGTCGAGCATCTTTGACGCCAAGGCTGGAATTGCTCTTAACGATCACTTTGCCAAGCTTGTCGCCTGGTATGACAATGAGTGGGGTTACAGGTGAGCCACTTGCTGTTCAAACTATTACTATGTAAAGTTCCATGTCTTGGCTCCAATTTGCTCTAACTGATCTTACCGTTTTGATCTATGTTCTGCAGCAACCGTGTCGTCGACCTGATCCGCCACATGGCTAAGACACAGTAGAATCCTTTTGCTTGCCATGGTATTCCATGGCCGCTGAGCCGGAGAGACCGGTCTGCCTTGTCTATGCTGAGAATAAAACGTGAACGGTGTTCACCAGCGATCCCCCCTCTGTTAATGCTAGTTGGGACAGTTGCCTTTTGTTTTCCAATCTACCTACCTACCTGTAACGAAGTTGCTAATATGGACCTGAGTCTCCTTTTTTGCTTGTGAAGAATATAAGCCGTCGAGTGCAGTTGTAATTTTGTTATACTGGTTGCATAGATGAGCTTTGTGTTTGGCTGTTGCACCTCTTCTGCTTTCTGGGGTGATTGATTTCTCTCTTGCTTTTTTGGTCGCGTAGTGCAACTTCTTGCTATCTGCTTGAGGAGCTAGCAGTTTGGTTTTTGGTTTTCGTGGTTGCTCTTGATGTTTATTGGAGATGTTTTGCGGTATAGTTTTGGTTGAAGTTACTGTTGGGGGGACCCCTCTGGGTGCCTCCGGGCTCCTCCGGAGGGGGTCTCCCTCTGGCGGCTCCTTCAGACGCGAGAGCCCACAGAGGTCTCCTGCCGACGCTCCGGGCGGAAAGAGGCTGCTGGCGGGAGTCAAGGGGAGGACGGGAATCCTGGGCGGACAGGGATCCTAGGACCCTCGGGGGGCTGTCGTACAGTTGGAGGGCTGCCCCCTCTCCCCAGTAAATCATGAGATCCTATCCTAGGACGTGTCTTCTACCTAAACCCCTGTGAAGCGCAGACATGTAATTTTTGATGGTCTGGACCACTATATAATATATAGCCCGTTTACTGTAAGCGGCGGACAAAAAGGATATTCTCAATATACAATCTCATTACTTGGGCTCCTTGTGTGTTCATAGTAGGATTAGTTTCAACATTGGCAGGCTTCCTGTGTGTTCATAGTAGGATTGGTTTTAACATTGATGCTGACTGTAGGGAGTGTAAAGTTTTCATTGTAGGATTAGTTTCAAGGCGCTGACTGTGGGGAGCGTTAGTGCACTTTCCTCTCAGTGCGTCGAGGAGCAAGTCATGTCTCCGAAGCGGAGGGTGATCAGCAACTTGGCGCCACCGCGACGCTTTGCGTGGGTCCCATGCTATCCAGTGCGTATGGGAGATCTCAGCCCAATCCATGTTGGGGTCGATGGGCAACCAGCCTGAGATGATAGCGCCATAGGTGGCAACACGCCCGGTGGCAGGGCCGAAGGCGCTTTCGGGGAAATCAACCGCGTCCTCGAGAACAGCGGGCGAGCGCTGCCGCTCCCGCCCGTTGGCGACCTTGTAGCAGACTTGCAGGTGCAGCTGGATGAAATCCGTTGTATGGTGACCGCCATCGCCGATGGACCCTCCCTTTAGAGGCACTGCGGTGCAGGCGCAGCTCAATGAGCTCCTGGCTATGTTGGTTTTGGTGCAAGGCGCCGCTGGAAGAGCAGCCTTCAACGGAGCCCCAGCCACCGGTGCAACTGCACCCGGAGCAAGCACGGACCCGGCAGGGCTGGCCGGCATCATGGGCGGCCATACGACCGCCTCAACGATGGTTAGATACACGCGCCTGGTGCGCGTGCTTGATAGGGACTCACCGCTAGCCCTAGAGCTACAGCTAGAGCCGTAACCCCCGGGGTTCCACCCCCCCAAGCTGACCAAGTACCGGGGGGAGGCGGACCCGGAGGAGTTCGCCAAGAACTACGCCCTCGCTGTAACTCCCCACTTTCAGCGAAACGTTAAACAATATTTTCGCTAAAAACTACCTGTGAAAATTTCGATCTTGTGTGCTGTGTTATATGTCGTGTCTAGATCTCGATTTAAAATTCCGTCCTTGATCTCGACAATCCATCCTTCCAAAATCCTCCGCTCCAAAACAGTCTTCGTTTTTGCATCACTGTTATCAAACTCCGCTCCTAAAACCCTAATAGCAAAGTCCTTCCTTCAAATATCCGCTTCGATTTCCATTCCGAAGATCCAATGTTGAAACCCTGAACACCCTCTTTTTCGAATCCTTCCGTGAATCCCCTTGCTTTCTCTCTCTCCCTTGAATCCCTGAGAAAATCCCGAGTTAAATATACCGCTTGGGTGTCGAACCACCATCCGAACCCTCTCCATCAAATAACATATATGTATGTATAAAACCCACCCTAAACCTACCCATATATATATATATATATATATATATATATATATTAATATATATATATATATATATATATATATATATATATATATATATGTCCACCCAAATAAGTCTCACCTCCATCCAAAGTCCTAGGAAGACTCATCAAAATTTCCTTGAGCAATTCCCCAAAGATTCGAATTAAATATTATAATTCAAATTTAATCCTCTCTTTGGATTCCCCCGCAAAAATCCTCGGAAATAGATTAATCCCAAAAATGCCAAAAATTGCTACCTTGGACCCATCCTTGAATTCCCCAAATTTTACTAAGTTCAAAAATAAATTTTGAATTCACAATTCCATTTGAAAACCTCCAAAAGGCCCTCCAAATAATTCCCTGGAAAAAGACAAATCCTACTGTACATCCGGGCAGCCCCATTCCTCCTTCCGGCCCAATAAATTGCAGCCGCCACACGCGCAAGCCGAACGCGGCCGTTGGATCAGCGCCACGTGGCGAAGCGTGCCCATCTCAGCCGTTGATCTTCCCATCCGCGGGCACCGCGCGCTCCCTCGCCGCCCGCACCAATGCGAGCCACGCGTATCCCAGAGCCGCGCCCCGCCGCCCGATCCTCTTTCCTCCCCGTGCGGACCGGTGCTTGCCCGGATCGTCACCACGCGTCCCGAGCCGCCCGCCTGCCATCTGATCTCCCTTGCCCGCACGGACAGCCGAATCGCACGGATAGCCGCCGCGTGTCACCGGCCCCGCGCAGCCGTCGATCCCGAGCACTGTTTATCTTCCTCCTCTGTCGCCGCCGTTTTGTTCCGTCCACGCCCCCAAGTTGTTCGGCAAAAGTCCTCCTCGGTCTCCCGTTCGGTGAAATGATGTTTGCGGATTGGGAATCTGATTTTGGAAAATGTCGCGAAGTTGTTAATGACGGCAGGGCTGTGGGCCCAATGAGGTTGGATCAGCTGATGGCGCTGGATCCCGGAGGCCAACTCTTGAGAGTTACACCGATTCAAAGATTGATATAACTCACTCCGATCGGGCGAGACTCACCTCGCTCTGATTGTTGAGAAGCACACACTAGTTGATTTAAAAAGATTTAAACAAAGCAGACTGCAAAAAACTAGCCTCTCTTTGAAGCCTTGCAACAACCACCTTAAGTTTTCCCTGGCTTGCTGAGTACGTAAGTGCTCACCCTTGCTGTATCATGTTCTCTCTCTATATATATAGTTCCTCCAGGCCAGGAGCTGGGCTGGTATTGCTGGTGTTTAAATAAGCAGTGAAGTATTAAACTATCTTGAAAATTAGGGTGAGGGTGGCAACAGGACAAGAGCAGCAATCGTCCTGTTTAAACCCAGCCATTGCCTGTGTGTTGGGTTTAGTCTATTTTTCTACGCTGTTCCGCTGCCTCGTAATTATTCGTTGCTGTCTCTAGCTTCACTTTGCCGGGAAGCTGGGACACGATAAGTTAAGATATATGTCTATTTAATCTATTTAATTATTATTTATTTAATATTGCATTGAATGCACATGCTGATTGTCATGACGATGAACCAGCGCTGATTCTAGGACTGGATCATCGTAATCTGTATCGCGTTCCACGGAGGCAGTTACGCTTTCTATGGCATGCCCTAACTGCTGATGCGTGTATTGGCAAAACCTACGAAACGCAGAAACCGGAAGTTTGAAAGAGAGCCAAGGAGGCTTATGGCATATGGTAGAAACCGGATGTATATCAGGGTGTGACAAGGGGTGGTATATCAGATCACAGGTTGGCTCTAGACTGAAACCCAGCTGATATCATAAGAGTATACTCACAGATGGCAATTTGAATAAAACAAATCTATTTGTGAAAAAGCTAAGGAATTGTTTTCCTTTGTCTTCCTAGACTTGTAAAAAAATCTTCAGATGTCTGATTCCCCTGCCTACATCAAATCTAGAAGCTAGTCTCGTAGTGATCGCTTTGATGCGCCCTAGAACCCGCCTGTCATCGATGTTCAGTTGATTTTGAAAGGTGTGCTAAGTTCTGCTTGGCGAGTAATAGATAGCTTTCGGTATAATAATATTACTTACAAGTTGCCTTAGTATCCTCGCGATCGTCGTTTACGCCTGCTCATTAGGAGTTGTGGCGAAGCAACTGCGTGTAAATTGATGTTAATGTTTGTAGTCCGTGTTTAAGGTATGGGACCAGTGGGTACTGACTGGACATACCACTATTTTTTTCCTTGGAATTGCGAAAACCGTTTCATCTAGTGTTTTGGTACGCTTTACTCCTGTTCCCCTATCGTTCTAATCTCAGTCAACTTAGAACAGATGGCATGTCGCACCAACCGTCAGACCTGTGCCCTCAACCACAACGGAACCAATATCAACTCAATCCAATCTGAGCACCTGGATCACCAAACCAGCTGATAAAGGGCAAAAATTACACAAGCAACTGCATTCTGAAGGAAATCAATTGACCACGATGCAACCGGAACTCAGAAGACGTTAACGGATCTTCAACGAATGATGGCCTTGCAAGCTCAAATAATGCAAGGAGTAACACAGATCATCACCGCCATGCAACAACAACAACAATTACTACTACAAACACTATAGATCTCATCTGGAACCGACCAGCAATGGAATAAGGATTTCCCTTTCAGAACCGCTAGTACACAACAACACAACCCAATGAGAGTCGCCAAGGATCCCCGCCTCTGTACAAGGAAGCTCGAACCTACAAAGCGGTGCCTCGACACAAGGTACCACACCAGTCTGGCGAACCAGCCCACGAGGGTAGACACCAACCCAGAAGCTGAGGAAACCAACATCTGTCGAGACAAGCAAAGGAAAGAAGGCTTGCGTCCTCTTGCCCCCAAGTCAAGAAAACCTGCAAAGGGGCCAACGTTGAATGTTTCAACTGCCATGAGATGGGACACTACGGACGTGACTGCCCCAAGAATCGTTCTGCAACCCCTCAGTCCTATGTTTCAACCAAAGCGTCTACACCAGGAAATGCAAGGCCGCAGAGCAGCGGATAAGTCTCCCAAGCTTCACCAGTCGCCAGATATGGATGTCTGAACCACGTGCAAGCTAAATCAGTTGAAGAAGTCGAGTACCTCGAGACAGTGGAAGAAGAAGGTGAAGAACAAGACCTTCCCAAAGAAGAAGAACCATAGCAGAATCGACCACCCCAGTCCAGTAGAGCAGCTGCCAGTCTAGTGCAAATTTGTCAGTTGACCAGAAGAAATGCCTGAAGTGACAGAAGCAGCGAAGAAGTCTAAAGTTTCCCTTTTGTCTTCTTTTCTCTATCCGCCTTCAAATCTCGAGGACGAGATTTTTGTAAGGGTGGTAGGTTTGTAACGCCCCACTTTTAGCGAGACGTTAAACAATATTTTCACTAAAAACTACCTGTGAAAATTTTGATCTTGTGTGCTGTGTTGTATGTCGTGCCTAGAACTCGATTTAAAATTCCGTCCTTGATCTTGACAATCCATCCTTCCAAAATCCTCCGCTCCAAAAACAAATATCTTTGTTTTTTGCATCATGCTTGTTATCAAAACTCCGCTCCTAAACCTAACGCAAAGTCCTTCAATCGTCTCCTTCAAATATCCGCTATCGATTTCCATTCCGAAGATCCGATTGTCTAAAACCCTGAACACCTCTCTTTCGAATCCTTCTGTGAATCCCTTCTTGCTTTCTTCTCTTTCCCTTGAATCCCTGAGAAAATCCCGAGTTAAATATACTGCTTGGGTGTCGAACCACCATCCGACCCTTCTCTATCAAGTAACATATATGTATGTATAAAACCCACCCTAAACCTACCCATATGTGTGTGTGTGTGTGTGTGTGTATATATATATGTCCACCCAAATAAGTCTCGGCTCCATCCAAAGTCCTAGGAAGAACTCATCAAACTTTCCTTGAGCAATTCCCCAAAGATGTCGAATTAAATGATTATAATTCGAATTTAATCCTCTCTTTAGATTCCCCCGCAAAACATCCTCGGAAATAGATTAATCCCAAAATGCCAAAAATGCTACCTTGGACCCATCCTTGAAATTCCCCAAATTTTACTGAGTTTAAAAATAAATTTGAATGCACACAATTCCATTGAAAACCTCCAAAAAGCCCTCCAAATAATTCCCTAAAAAAAGACAAATCCTACTGTACATGCGGGCAGCCCCATTCCTCCCCCGGCCCAATTAAATCGCAGCTGCCACACGCGGCAAGCCGAACGCGGGCAGTTGTATCAGCGCACACGTGCGCGAAGCGTGCCCACTTACCGTGATCTTCCCATCTGCGTCACCGTGCATCCCTCGCCGCCCGCACCAATGCGAGCCACACGTATCCCAGAGCCACGCCCCGTCGCCCGATCCTCTTTCCTCCCCGTGCGGACCAGCGCTCGCCCAGATCGTCGCCACGCGTCCCGAGCCGCCCGCCTGCCATGCGATCTCCCTCGCCCGCACGGACGACAAGCCGAAACCGTGGTGGATTACCGCCGCGTGTTCGGCCCCGCGCAGCCGTCGATCCCAAAGCACTGTACTTGCCTTCCTCTGTCGCCGCCGTTTCGTTCCGTCCACGCCCCCAAGCCGTTCGGCGAAAGTCCTCCTTGGTCTCCTGTTCGTCACCCCTGGCCCCGCGCACGGCTCGGCCGTGCCGCTAGCGCCAAGCTGTGGGGAGGCCATGGGCCCCAGGTACCTCATAACTAGCATATTTGGGCCACTCGGATAGAGGATGGGCCTAGCCTATGTAATTAGAGATATGGTAACCCTCGACAGACCTTGCCTTGATACAATAAGGAATATACAGTCCTAGCAGGGATACTTATATCTCTAAGGGTGAGATCTCCTAGTCGGAATCCGGCTGGGGATCCTACCTTTAACCCTGTCCCCTAGTATATAAGGGGAGGCAGGGCGCCCCTTGAGGGCACGGCCATATGGTTCATCAGAATCGCCACCATAATTTCTCAAAGGATACATATAAACTAGACGATAAAGGTATTACCTCACATCGAGGGCCTGAACCAGTATAAAATCTCCCTGTGTTCCTTTGTAATCCACCGAGTTTCCATCCGCCGAGTAGCCCCATATATTTATTACCGGTGTAAAACATCGACAGTTGGCGCACCAGGTAGGGGAATCGGCGCGATCTACATCTACAAGCTTGATGGATCCAGCAACCGGAGTCGACAGCGGCAAACTCTCCCCCGGAGATACAATTTCATTCGAAAGCCTCGACTTCGTCGCCGACCAGATCGGCAATCTCACCTTGGCCGAACTCGACTCGATCCGATCTGCCAAGGAACGGCGACTCCGCGCCATCGGTCCACACGACGCCGCAGCAACCCTCATCGACTTGCTGCGGCAATCTTCATCTTGTCCGGATCTCGGGACAACTCGTTCCTTCGGTGTTCAACTCAGACTCGGCCTTGAGCCAGCCAGATCGAGCTAAGAAGGGAGAGAATCGTCAATACTCCCGTACAGACTCAGGCAACGCCACGGATATCTTCAGACAACATTCCGACGCGGGCAAACCCGATCCTCTGGAGTCGACTCGGATACGGCCCAGGAGCCGTTCGAGATCGGATCTAGGGAGGTTGGAGTTATAATCACCCCCATCAATTATTCCGACTATGACTCTCAATCGGACAGCAGTTCGGCAAGCTTCTCCCCGCCACGAGAAATCTTCATGGCATCCAAGGCTCTACATCCTACTCAAGAATCACGCCGACTACGCGAAACAGCAAGAACAGGAGGCCCGCCGACTGCAGAACAACAAGAGGAGAAGCAAGATGCCTGCACCGCTCGCAACAATGACCTAAGCAGGCTGGGCGAAACCGCTCGGCACAACACAATCCTCCAAACCCAAGTCAGCGACCACAACGTCTTCGCTTACTCACTCAAACAGAACATCGTGGCGCTGCGACTCTACTGGATACACTCCAGTTCGGGCCTGATTCCACAGGCCACCCCGACGATCGCAATGATAAAAGCCATGTTTACCGCGTGCTGCATGTCAGCAGCACCAACAGTCGGGCGATACCCTCATACCAACCAACCGGTCGACATCCCAACGGCATATCATCTACCTCAAAGCGACGAAACCGAGCGCCTGGCTCCAGTCAGTGCATACGGAAGCACGTCAGGCTCACTCAGCAGCCCCAATGACAACCGGCGACGTCAAAGCACCGTCGGGACGATCAGACCTCCGAGATTGACTACGGCGCGACCTTCGGCAAGACATCATCGCTCGGCACCAGGAACGAGAGAAGAGATGAGCAACGCTAACTGGAGACAAGAAAAACAAGCGTTTCGGGCCTCCATCATAACGAGCGGTTCACCGCCTGTATTCGAAGTCGAAGCCCTTCATGAGACGAAGGCATACCGGCCTTCACTAGGAGCTACAACAGGCTCGACTGGCCGTCGGGTTTCAAGCCTACAGGCATTCGACAAATACGACGGCAAGACCAATCCCAAATCTTGGCTCACGGTCTATACTCTGGCGATCGGAGCAGCTGGAGGAAATCACAAAGTCATGGCTAACTACCTCCAGTCGCTTTAGCCGACTCAGCGAGGACATGGGCTAACAGGACTCCCAAGCAACAATCGGCTCCTGGGGAGAACTCCGGAACGCCTCATTGCCAACTTCCAGGGATCATACGAGAGGCATCTTCCGAGTACGACCTGTATAGTTGCATCAAGGAAGAACGAGTCTCTTCGTGACTTCATCAAGAGTTCTCTGAGAAGAAAAATAATCAATCCGAAGATCAAGACGAGTAGTCATCACCGTCTTTCGAAAAATGGAGTCAAAGAACCTCGTTCATCGACAAATTCACTCGGAAGCCTCCCAACTCTGTCAAGGCTCTATTCGACATGGCGAACAAATATGCCGACTCAGCCAATGCTGTTGCTGATGC
Organism: Oryza meyeriana var. granulata; assembly: GCA_003991445.1. Classification (NCBI taxonomy): domain Eukaryota; kingdom Viridiplantae; phylum Streptophyta; class Magnoliopsida; order Poales; family Poaceae; genus Oryza; species Oryza meyeriana. Next base: position 99,637 of record RYFJ01001599.1, read on the forward strand.
CCTCGAGGACAAGAAGACATCCTGACAGAAGAAGCAGGAGGGCACCGACGACGCGGTCCCGACTAAATTTGGGAATCGCAAACGCAAGTCAGGGCTTCATTGTGGCAGTCGGTCACAACCGCCTTCGACCTCCTACAACTGAAGACTATCAGAACAACAAGTGACATGCTTGGGGGCTCACAAGCTCAAATGCAAGGATGGCATCCCCACTCCCAAATACCGACCAGCTAAGTCGCTTCCTGATAAAAATTTCCTCATTTGGCTTTGCCAATGCCGTAGCCACTTACACCTAATAGGTGTACAGGCTGCACCTTTTTTTAGGTTTTCCTACTTAAATGGTTGCAAAAAGTACTCGAAGTGCATAAATTCCGATCCGTGAAACTTTGGTCCATGAAGACGAACTCAAGTCACCCAAAACGTGTCTGGGAAAGAGCACGAGCCAACTCCGACGCTAGGGGGCTATGACTAGTCGGGCAGAGTGTTTAAACGTAAAGGGGGTCAAACTACTCAAGGAAATTAATATCAAAAAGAGGAAGAAACACGTATTTAACATAATTGTTAAAATACATTTTATTCGGGTTGATTGTTTTCATCATCAGATGCTACTCATCCGATATCTTTATAATGCAGGGCCAGTTCCGGATACGCGTGACAGGAACTCAGGGCTACGAGCCCATCTCCTATGCTCGGGGGCTGGACCAGTCTGCCAAGGATCACTCGGAATGCTCCATGAGGGCAATTGACCGGGTACTCATGCCAGTTGGGATGTCATCTTCCCCGGCTACGCTCCATGCGAGCTGATAATCGACCTCTGGCGCCAGTCGGGCTCGTGTACTACTCGGCTAAGTAGGGTACGCCCCATGAGGGTCGCCAGCCGAATCCTACGCTAATGCTAGGTTCGGGTACCTTATTTGGTCACAACTCTGTCAGGTTAGGTACGCCCCATGAGGGTCGCCAGCCGAATCTTATGCTAATGCAAGGTTCGGGTACCTAGCTTGGCTATAACTCTGTTGGATAGGGTATGCCCCATGAGGGTCGTCAGCCGAATCTTATGCTAATGCAAGGTTCGGGTACCCTGCTCAGCTCTCTTGAAGTCAGAGAAGACTTACATTGTCAAAGCGCATCCGGAGTTCTCGTGCACTGCATCACACCTGAGGAAGACAAGCAGATCCTGCAACATACCTACTCGGGCACATGTGGCAACCAGGTTGCATCCAGAACGTAAGTCGGAAAGGCTTGCAAATAAGGATTTCTCTGGCTGATTGCGGCTACCGACACCAAAAAAACTCGTCCTGACATGCGATGGATGATACTTCTATAGAGCTATGCTGGGAAGGTCAGCTCAGGCCAGCTTATTTGGTAGCAGCCACCAAGATATGAGTTCCTACAGTAGCATGCTCCATGTGGGCCGCTCGCAGGCTGAGTTGAAATTATAGTGCTGGTGCTACCAACAGGAGCCGATGAGGTAAACAGATATGCTTCATGGCAGCCTTATTGCTAAACATATATGTTTGGGTATCTGTTTTATCCACCAGGTCTCGAGGATATATCCTTACAAGGATCACAAGTTGGTCTTCATTAAAATTGGGGATGCAGGTATCTTTCTCGGGTACACCTGACCACGCCGTGGATTTATTTTCATAAAGTGGTACTCGGCCTACATGCGTGGCCATCAGTTGCCATGAGCAACATTATTCCCACTGACATGATGTGGAGGAGTCTAACTTTCGAGTAGTGCACTACTCGGGAGAGACTATAAATTTATCATTCCCGCTGACATGACGCGGAGGAGTCTAACTTCTGGGTGGGACGCCACTTGGGAAAGACTATAAACCCCCCTTTCCAGCTGATATGACGCTGAAGAGTCCCATATACGAGTAGCATCCTACTCGGCAAGACTATAAATACCCATTTTGACTGACATGAAGTCGAAGAGTCCTACATACGAGTAGTTTCCTACTCGGAAACACTATAAATCATATTCCGGTTGACATGATACCGAAGAGTCTCATATACCAGTAGTAATCTACTCGGAAAAGATTTCCAGGTTAAAGATATTTGACTTTATGTTTAATTGTCTTCACAATTAAGCACAAAGTCGGGGGTTACACCTAATAGGTGCACCTATTCGGCGCACGCTATTCATACTTCTACATGGAGCCCTTCATAGCCTCGCTGCCAGCTGACATGAAGCAGGACTCGGGAGAAGAAGCACTCGGACAAAGAGTACTCGGGAGCAATGCACTCGGGAAGACTTCACCATGTAGGATGAGCACTCGGCATCAGCTGTGACTCAACTATGAAGGTCTCAGGGGCTACTGTGGAGGCCATGGGCCCCGAGTACCTCATAACCAACATATGGGCCACTCGGATAGAGGATGGGCCTAGCCTTGTAATTAGAGATATGGTAACCCTCGACAGACCTTGCCTTGTACAATAAGGAATATACAGTCCTAGCCGGGTACATTATATCTCTAAGGGGAGATCTCCTAGTCGGAATCCGGCGGGGACTCCTACCTTGTAACCCTGTCCCCTAGTATATAAGGGGAGGCAGGGCGCCCCTTGAGGGCATGGCCATACGGTTCATCAGAATCGCCACCATAATTTCTCAAAGGAATACATATGAACTGGACGTAGGGTATTACCTCACATCGAGGGCCTGAACCAGTATAAAATCTCCCTGTTTCCTTGTAATGCACCGAGTTCCATCACGAGCTTAGCCCCATATATTTATTGCAGCCGAGGACGGCCACAACCGCTCATTGCTGCCTCCCGCTTTCCCTCCTTTTTCCTCTCCCCAGTCCCGATACAAGCCAGTCAAAAAGCGGCGCCGCTCGCATCACCACCGCCCCCACCATGACCAAGCTCAACACCGCTCCTCCCACGTGGCCACTCCAAACCAAGCCGCACAATTCTCCGCCTCCGTCGCCCTCGAAATCTCGACCGCCCGTTTGAATTTCAGTACCCTCGCGAGATTTCACCGCCGCGCCAAATTCCCGCGCCTATCCCGCCTCTCTCTCCACTCATTGAACTCCAATAATTGGAGCTCTCCCCGCTCCTCGTCTATAAAATTCCCCTCTCGGGAGTCCCCTCGCCCTCTGGAACTTCTCCGCCTTGAACGCCGCCCAGCTGCGTCATCCCAAAGACCGGTCGAGCCGTGCCACCGCGAGGGCTTCACAGGCACGTCGACCTCCCGAGGACACCGCTCCGCCCCTACTCCGGTTTCCCTCCCCGTTGGTCTCCTTTTTGTCAGCCAGCGCCGCCGCCACGGAACGGCTCGCCGTGGTGAGCTCCCCTTTTTCCGTCGGTGAGATCCCTGCTCCGAGCATCGCGTTTCCCCGCCACCCTTTGAATATTGACCTCGGATGTCTCCTCGGCGTGGCCATGGCCGCCGCCAAGTCCTTCTCTCTTCTCTGTTCTCCGCCACTACGACATCTCGACGCCGGCCGCCGTCGAACTCTCTCTCTTCTCGCCTTCGGTAGCTCGCTGCCGGACACCGTCAATTGGTCGTTCCCCAATCCAAGCCGCTCGTTAGATTCCCCAAGGTTTCCTCCTCCCACCAGCGCCGCCGCTCGCCGCCAATCGACGTCGCTCGCCGGATTTTGCTCTCCGCTGCCACACGCCGTCGGATCGGCTGGCTGCGCGCCCCTCCTCCTCGCCCGTGCGTGTGGCCCCGCCTGGACCGCGACGGCCGCACCCCAAGCCGTGCATGCGGTCTTCCTGGCCGCCGCCGCTGTCGTGTGGGCCCTCTACCCCTCGGCCTCGGTAGACCGCGCCCATACACCCGCAGTCACTGACTTATGGGCCCCAGTGGCTGGTGTGATCTCCCCTATGGGCCACTGATCAGTGGGCCACTGCCTAGTGCTCCCTCTCCTTCACTGACCTGCAGGCCCGTGCTGCTAGTGGCCCCAGATGACAGTGATTCGAGAGAAAATCCCTATAGAAATTCCAAATAATCTTTTTTTTCAGCTATCCAGAAATTCCAATAATCTTTGAAAATTCATATCTTCCGATCCATCCATCCGATTGACTCTGTTCCAGTTCCAGTATTTTTCTAAAAATGAGATCTACTTCTTGGACTTTCCCGAGAATATCCTTTCCAGAAATTAAATAAATTCTTTTTCCAGTGACCCAAAATTCATATTAATCTTCGGAAATTCATATCCTTCGATCCGTAACTCTGATTGACTCCGTTCCAACTCCAGTAATTTTTTAAAATTGAGATCTATTTAATGGCACTATTATTAGCACTAAATAGGCTCTTTTTACTGGTCTTTGTATAGATCTTTGTGTGTTTGCGCATAGTAACGGCCGCCGGAAAATTCATTTCGGAGCGGATTTCGTGACGATTTCTCGATGACTAGTGAAGACCTTAGAGCAAGGCAAGTCACCTTTGATCATCTCGAGCCCATAATTTTAGAACTAAGTATTTTATTTGACAAATCACATATGCTAGGTTACACTGTTATAATTTCTCGGCCGCGGTCACAAGACGACACCTGGGTCTGTGCTTTGAAAATAAAATGGTTTGTGAAAACCGCGGTGCGGGGATTGTGACATTGGGACGAGTCTCCCGCACTGCAGCTAAGGACCGATTCCTCTAGAATTTCATCCAAACATATGACAGTACAACCACATGGGTGATATAGGATAACTCTTGGCTAAGTAATGAGTCTCCTAGGGACGCCTTGCGTGCCATTGGATTGTGGATCGTGCAGGAGGGCGTCGGGGTTGCCTCCTAGGTTCCTGGCATAGTATAGTCTCGGACCTACCTTGTTGTTGGTCTGAGGACCCCTCTAGTTGGCATGGGGTAACCTGGGAGGGTTTGGAAAATGCCTTTCGCGAAAACCTCTACGTTACCAAATTGTACCCAAAGCGTGTGAGCTGGTGACTAGAGTGAGTCGTGTCGTGTGGGTAAAGTGTACCCCCTCTACAGAGGTTTAAACTGTTTGAATAGCCGTGCCCACGGTCATGGGCGGATGTGAGGTGATTCCTTAGTATAGTTTTGTTTGACAACTGCTTGTGAAATGATGTTTGCGGATTGGGAATCCAATTTCGGAAAATGTTACGAAGTTGTAAATGACGGTAGGGCTGTGGGCCCGATGAGGTTGGATCAGCTGATGATGCTGGATCCCGGAGGCCAACTCTTGAGAGTTGCGCCGATTCAAAGATTGATACAACTCACTCCGATCGGGCAAGACTCACCTCGCCCTGATTGTTAAGAAGCACACACTAGTTGATTTAAAAAGATTTAAACAAAGCAAATTGCAAAATAATCAACCTCTCTTTGAAGCTTGCAACAACCACTTAAGTTCCCCTAGCTTGCTGAGTATGGAAGTGCTCACCCTTGCTCTCTCTCTATATATAGTTCTCCTCCGGGAGCTGGATGCTAGTGTTGCAGTGAAGTGAAGATTAGGGTTTCGTCCTGGTTCCCGGCCGTTGCCTGTATGCTAGGACTTAGTTCGCTGTTTCGCTGCTGCCGCTGGCTCTGTGTTGTTCGTTGCTATCTCCAGCTTGCCCGAAGCTGCAACGTAAGTTAAGGTATATGTCTATTTAATTATTATTTATTTAAGGTATTGCATTGATGCATGTATAATTGCCGTGGATACCAGCGCTGATTCTGGGACTGGTATCTGTTATTGCGGTTCCGCAGAGAAGGTATTCACGCTGTATTCCTGTTGGCACGCCCTAATCTGGGTGCCGTGTTAAATAGCGACTATACCTGAGCAATGGAATTCGAGGGGTAATGACACTTCGCCAAGTCGAGGCTGTGGCGGAGTGGTGGCCCACAATGGGCCCCAAGTGGCTAGACCATGGGCAGATAGAGAAGCCACTAGCGTGGTTCTATGCCATAGGCTTTCCGTACACAGTGGGCAGAGAGAGGAAAATTCTGCGTACACTTCCAGGCCCCTTTGTCGAGCCCATTGACTTAAGGGGAGGGCATTTTGGGTCGCTGTAAAAGCAGTGGCTCGAAGGACGCTAACCACGAACTTTCAAAGCGTTTCACCGGCGGAAAAGTCAAATCCAAAGCCTGTTCAAGGATAATTCACCTCATCTGACGGCAAAGCCGAAGGCGACTGGAAGGAGCCGATCTTTTCAAAACAGTGCACCGCAAGCCAATAGCCAAGTCGAAAGAAGAGAGACAAGTTCGAAAGGAAAATACGCTCGGTCAGGAATAGGACGAGACATTATAACCGCGGAGGGTGGCAGCTGGCGGCTCCCCTCCTTCACCGCAAGCACCCAATAGGCGACGGAAGCCGATACCATCCAGCCCAGCCCAATGGCACCACGACCCCGACGCTACCCCACACACCACCCCATCGGCTGGCTCAAGATCCTAAAACAGGCGACAACCGGCCAGACCACGCCAAGAACGACCCCTGCGCGCCAGAGGCCGGGGGCAAGAGGACCCAACAAACGGGAGGTCCAAACGCTATTGAGCCAGGCCCCCAGGGGCCCATGGGCCGGGGGCCCGTGGCCAGGGGCGTGGAGGTGCCCACAGCACTGGCGGTTGAGGCCGCGGTGAGCGCGAGGCGCGAGCGAAGGCTTTCCATGGTGTGCCTTACAACGCAGAACACAACGCAGCTTCCGAGATTTGCCGAAGATCGCGGCAAGGAGAGAAGAATACTTTTGGGCTGTCCAGCAACGGCGCCGGGGGCTGCGGGGTTTGAAACACGCCACGACCACTACAACGCGGGCAGAACCAAATGGTAATCCTCCGGGCCCACGAAATGCGGGGTGAGCACATCCTGCAGGGCTACCACACAGATGTACCATGCTCCACACCTTACCCAAGGCGTGCCCGCACCGCCCCGCCTCCACCGGTATAAGCTCCTGCGGTGGCGGCCCCGGTCCAACACGTCAAGGACGAGAAACCACACCAAGTAGTCTACAATAACAGACGGAAGCGCCTCTCTACCCCACAATTCGCGACAGCGGCTAGACTACGCCCGCGGTGTCCACCACGTGGGCACAACGGAGCCCCCCAAGCGCCCAAGTGGGCAACAACCATCACCTTCACTGCCGAGGAACGGCTGACGGACCACATATTCCCCCATAACGATGCCCTCATGATCACCGCATGCTTGGCGGAGGCCACGTGCGACCGTATCTTTGGGTGGAACTGAGGCAAAAACACCCTAATGGAAGGCCAATGGCCCCCGGGTACTCATAAGCAATGGCCACTCGGAATAGAAGGATGGGCTGAGTCCTGTAGTTGAGATATATTAGCACCCGGTAGATTTTGCCTTGTACAAAGGATATACAATCTTAACCGGGTAAGATGTATCCCTCTAAGAAGGCAATCTCTTGGCCCGTATTTGGCTGGGATTCTTACCTTGTACTTGGTCCCACAGTATATAGGGGAAGGCAGGGTGCCCCTCGAGGCACGAGGTCATTGATTGACAAAAAAAATCTCAAAGGAAATACCATCAACTGGACGTGGGTATTTCACATCGAGGGCCCTGAACCGTTATAAAGTCCTTCTTGTGTTTCCTTGTGTACTACCGAGTTTCCCGTTGCCAGTAGCCTATTATCATATTGCCGGTAACAAAACAATCGACAGTTGGCACGCCAGGTTAGGGGAATCACGAGTGACATCTACAAGGACTCGAATGGAGTCAGCACAGAGTCGATGGCGGCAAGTTTCTCCCCTGGAGAATACAATACCTTTTGGAAAGCTCGACTTCATTACCAAATCAAATTGCGATCTTCAAACCTTGGCCGACGCAGATTCCCATTCCACCGGCTCCGAGGAATTAGCGACTCAGGCCACGGTCGGCCAAGGACGCTGCACCAAACCCTCATTGGTTACTGTAAAAGAACAAAAAAAAAGCAGAATTCACACTTGCCGGGTTCCCGGGAAACTCTCTGCCTTCGGCGTCTTGAACTCACGCTTGGCCTTGAGCCGGCCCCGGTAAAAGGGCTAAGAGGGGGAGAGATAGGAAATCCCTGGCAGACCGGCGACTGCGGGTTGGCCGCGGATCTACATCCGCGGACTGACCCGCACCTTCTCCTGCGATTCAGTTTTGGACACGGCCACGCGCGTTTCAGAGATTGGATCAGGAAGCTCAGAGTCGTTTTACTCTCCGATGCATTACTCGACTCTAACTTCAAGTGGAAGGTTTGACATAGTTTTGGACTCTAGTTCCTGGTTGATTTTTCTCCTTGCCCCGGAGAATCTTCATGGCATTTGTAGCACACCGGAAGTGCGCGACACAAGAGAGCAGCAGGAGAAGGCGTGCCGACTACGTCAAAATAGAGAAGCTGACCGCGCGGCTTCGCAACGATGGGCCTACGCACGGCTTGGGCCGAACCGCCCAAGCAACAAATTTCTCCAGACCAAGTCGGCGACAGGACGTCTTTTTGTCACGCCACAACAGAAGTGTGGCCCGCTGCAACCTGCTGGGCCACACTTCCAGCTCAGGCCTGACCACAGGCCACCCAACTATCCCAAGATCAAGGCGATGATTACAGCCATTGCCTGTGTTAGCAAGCAAACAGCAGTCGGCGACACACTTGTGCCGACCAACCGGTCGGGTTCTCCGGCGGCAGGATCTCTACGTCAAAGCGTGCACGGACGCTGGGCTTTCTAGTCGCGCCACATGAGGAATCGGCCGGGCAAACATCAACTCGCGACAACCAACACAACAACGGCGCGGTGTCACCAGTACGATCGCGGCCCAACAAAATTCCTCCGAGGTTCGTCTAACAATGCGACCTCGAACATCCATTAATTGTCGGCGTCACGAACGCGAAGAAAAGACGAGCATTGCGACTAGAGGATTGACTATGATCGTTTCGGCCTACCACGAGCAGCCTTAACCACGTAATAGAGCTGGAGCCTCACGAAGACGAAGGTTTCGGCTTTCACCATGAGCTTCAAGGAGTCCGACGGCGTGGCTTTCAAGCCTACGGGGGATCGAGGAAAATACGAAGGCAAAAACCACCCCGTATCCCTTGGCTCAAATGTATACACCCTGGCAATTCGACTAAACCGGTGGGTGAACCCAAAGCCATGGGCTGACTACCTCCCATCGCTACTAGCCGACTCGGCGAGGACATGAACTACAGGGCTCCCGAGGTGGTCGAGTTTCCTGGGAAGACTTCAAGGGCGGTTCAACATCGCTACTTTCAATGGACCTAATGAGAGGCCGGTCTTTCCGCATGATCTATATCAACTGCACCAGAAGAAGATAGTTCCTACGTGACTTTATCAAGAGGTTTCTTTGAGAAGCACAAAGATAACCAATGATCAAAGGATGAGGCCGTAATCATTGCTTCCGGCAAGGGAGTAAGGACGCCCCGTTCATCAAATGAAGTCACTTCGGAAGCCACCATTGCCGTCTTGGGCTTCTTTCGACATTGCGAACAAATAGCCGACTCGGCCGAAGTAGTTCGCCAAGGCCCTCGAGGAGAAGTTACCTGGCAGAAAGCCCATAAGGCAAAAAGCCGACAAACGAGCCATCACAGACGTCCCGGCAACCCAGAGCGGAAGTCGGAAATTTCAGGCGGACTCGACATAAGAAGATCCCCCTGGAATCCTTCCGACCCTCCAAGACTGGCTCTAGTCGGGACCGGACTCAACCCTAAATAGGAAGAACACACTCGTCACCTTCCTCCACGCTAACAAGGATATTCGCGTGGAAACCGTCCGACATGCGGCGTACAAGGGAGGGTGGATGAGCACGCCCTCAAGTGGACAAACGCAAGCCAGTCAAGAACGGCTTACGGCTCGAGCCTATTTTACTTAAGTATGAAGTTTTTACTATGACTTTCCGGTTATGTCTACTGAGTACAGCTTTTGCGGTGAATGTTTTTATTAGTTCCTAAGATCACTCGGTGTAAGGCTACTATGGTCCGAGTAAGGTAATGAACAAACTGAGTAATAGTCTAAAGCTTGGGCGGCATTGGCAACATATATTTACAACATGTCCTTCAAAAACCCAGAATACACTGACTGCATGGATGTATATTTCAGTATCCAGGTCTCGGGTGGATAATCTCCTGCAGTCCGGCCTTCGCCTGGCTTTTTAGCTCTAAAGCCACCTCCTCAGGAAAGTGTCTCCTCGGCACCCTCCCCCGATGGCTTCAACATCTGCCTGGGTAGATGGACCTGGGGGTCATTTGCCAGGGTTCCGGCTTACGCCGAACAATGAGTGCTCATCGAAGGTACCCTTCTTTCAGGGCAACTCGGTGGCATCCCAGGCGCGCCTACTTGGGCGATCGAGCTGCAGCTTGGTTCCACGGGGCGAGGACCATGATGGTAAAGGAGCCTCTTACGGACCCAGGAGGGCCTCCAATGGACTCCTTGCCGACCCTTAATTCTCCTCTGTTAGCCTGAACTTGGCTGGGAATTAAGCTTCTAGCCGCTTACCTGGGTACGACAAAGTAAAGTGTTAGGTTAGATGTAGACAGAGTAATTTACGGATTGGTTAAGATCATGTCAGTAGGAGACTTTATGTCATAGTCGCCCTCCCATCTAGCTAGGTCCCTCCAGTTCGGTTTTTCCTTCTGGCTTTGGCGTTGGCCACCTTCAACTCGGCCTTCTCTTGCTCAAAGGCCAGTTTTGGCCCTGTAGGTCGGCCTTATCATTTCAAGTCGGCCCCTGCTCTCTCAGGCTCCTTCAGCTGTTCTTCTCCTCTGTTCGGGCTCAACTCGGCTTCGAGGGCTGCAACGACAAATTAAGTCAAGAACTCGACGTTGCAGTCCCAAGACACAACTGGGCAGTTGGGAAATAAAACAGCGGAAGAAATTATATTAAGGATTTGGTCCAGGAAGAAGTATTCTAGAGGCTCACCTCTTATCTTCTTGGGGTTGGTCCCCCAATTTTCGCTCCAAGTCGGGTTACCAGCTCCCTTCAGCCAAGATCCTTCCTGTTGTGGCCCTCCCCCCACTTCGACTTTCAGGCCGGAGTTTGGTCAATTCTTGGAGTTGGGGGGGATTTCGGGTTAGCATTCGTGCCATTTTCCCCTGAGCGATCGACAAGCTCTGCTCGGGAGTAAACAAGCCAAAAGCAAATCAAGGCTCAACGAAATACTCCAAGATGCAATACAAGGAAAATCATATACCCGAATCCCTAAGGACGCGGCGAAGCAGGCAACGAAGCAGGTCTAAATGTTCCTTTTCCGCTTGAAACCTCATCGACTTGTTTAGTTCCGTGCAGTCCGTTGGGCGCCCGTCACTGGAAAATCTGGGACTTGCACGAAGGGGCCTCGATCTGGGGAGGTGTTCGGTCTGTCCGAAGGAAGGGACAACGACCGCCGAGAACGACGACGACCCGGGATGGCCCCGATGGACTCTGGCCCTGACTCGGCGGCCTTTGAGGCCTTCAGGGGCTAAGTTTCAGGAGCCTGCAAGGCGGCTTCGACAATCAGGCACCGGCTCGGGAGCTGCAACGAAAGGGGCTTTTTCAACGACCAAGGTGCTTGCTCTGGGGCCTAGAGTGGCGCTTGGGAAACGCCCCTTGGTCCGGCCAGGGTTGCACTACAGTCGGGGCGGTCTCGGTCTCTTGCACAGGGCCGCCACCGGCTTAGTAGGCCCGTGCTTTGCTGGGCTGAATCAAGCTTAAGGGCCAGGCTTGAAACAGGGGGCAAGTCGGCGTGACTTCTTTAGATTTAATGTCGACCTACTTCCTGCGTAATCAGGTCAACACAAGGCGCACAATGTGAAGATGATTTTCAGAAGACCCAGAATGGCCACTTCTTGGAGAACTTTGAACTGGTTCTGTTCAGGAGATCTAGAGGGCGCCACTGGAGGGCTGCTGGCTGTCGGGCCTGAGGGCGCGGCAGTCGGCGGCGGCATTTCTGTCCTAGTCAGCCCCGTTCGGCGGTGTGTTCGTTGGGGGGGGCCCTCGGTACTCGGGGCGCTGGGGTGACCTTGTACTTCGCTGCGCTTGGGTGGGCTCGATGTTGTTGAGCTCGACCGCGGCTGGTCTCGGCGGGACTTGATGGCTTGGGTGCTGTCCGGTGGGCCGTCCCTTATCCTTAACTCCCGGCTACGGCACTCGGCCCTCAAACTTCTCTTGCCTGATCCACAATTGGTTTTCTTCACTGCTCTCTTGGAGTCGGGCTGGGCGGCAGAAGGGACTTCTGGCCGTTTCTTTTGACTTTTGTGACTGACACGGACGGGAGTCATCATCAAACTCCTGGCACCATGCTAAACAATTCAACAATGTACATTGCACGACTTTGAGCAACTATGGATACAAGTCTATAGACATTCATCAACAGAAGAGCAACGAGGGTTACATCGGATGAGGCCGGTTCGGCTATAAGCTGCAATGGAGCGCTCTGTGTCCTCAGGTTTCGGTCACCCCATTGGAGAAATAAGTGACAATATTTAGTACTTTTTGCTGGTCATCACCTCTCGGCTTTCCCGGTCAAGGTCATTCTTCCCTTGGTAATCCCAGTAGAATTCTCTCCTCAGCTTCAATGGCTGGATGCGCTGAGTCAGGAAGCGCTTGGTGACCCAGGGGCCGGTCAAGCCGGCCTTTCTTGAATTTATCCACCTCGCCAGCAACTGATGTACTTGGCCCATCTCTTTGAAGGTTGGATCCGACGACCAACTGGGCAAAACCGCCATGGGCTTTTCGGTGAATGGAGGCAGGGAGGGTTCCAAATCAGAACAGTCGAACCACTCATCTTATGCCAACCTTTCAACGAGGATTTCAAAAGGAAGATTGATATAAATTTTCTTATCTCACTCTCAACTGAAGGCCCACCCCCCCATCACCTGGACCCTATTTCTTAGAAGGTTGGGGGCTTGATGTGGAACAAGTGCTGAAGAAATTAAAGTGGGGCTCTACACCCAGCTAGCACTCACAAAAGAGTCAAAAGATAGAGATTTGCAGGATTGAGTTGGGATTCAGATTCAACCAACTCCAATCGCGTAGACAATTAGAAGACGGCGGAGGAATGCAGAGGAACGGAAGAAACAAACCCCGGTCCAAAGAAAGAGGCAAAAACGACAGTTTTGCCGGCTTGGGGATTTGGAACGACTCTCACCCTCAGCCGGGCGCCAGCGGATGAATCGGGCTTTGCAGCCGCGGCGATTCTCCTCCAGCTCGACCGCTGCAATCGAGGTCGGCACCTCGTCCGATGCCCCGGCGAACTCTGGAACATTCGGCATGGTTGAGGGGACAGGAAATTTGGGGGAAATGTGGTCGGAGGCTTGGAATAGACAAGGGAAGGCGGAATTGCTCGAGCTTTGTTGGGGAGGAGCAAACAATGGCGAACCTAGCAAGAGCGAGAGGCGAAATTTTGGCGTGGAGCTGGAAGATGAACGATTTGGTCGCTTGGGGGAAGATAGCGGAATATTTTCTCTCTCCCCAGCCTTTATAGAGCCTTGTGCGCTGACTAATGGGCTTGGGCCTACACAGTCAGTGTAGGCCATCAAGATCTGAGTTTCTACAGTAGCATTTCAATATGGGCGCTTGCAGGCTGGGTTAAATCGCAGTGCTGATACTAACAATAGGAATCATGAGGTAAACAGATATGCTTTAATGAAGGCCTAATTGCTAACATATATGTTTAGGTATCTGTCTTTCACAGGTATCGAGGATATATTCTTATAAGGATCACAAGCCTGGTCTTCATTAATTGGGGATGCATGTATCTTTCTCGAGTACACCTGACCATGCAATGGATTTTATTTTCATAAGTGGTTACTCGGCCTACAATGCTTGACAAAGTTACCATGAACAACTTATCCAGCCGACATGACGCTGAAGAGTCTAACTTTCGAGTAGTGGCACTACTCGGGAAAGACTATAAATATTTTTAGCTGACATAATGCTGAAGAGTCTCAACTTCCGGTGGGACGCCACATTTTTTTCGGGAAAGACTATAACCCTTTTCTGGCTGACATAAAAGCTGAAGAGTCCTTAATGAGTAGCATGCTACTCGGCAAGACTATAAATCATATTCCGATTGACATGATACCGAAGAGTCTCATATACCAGTAGTATACTACTTGGGAAAGACTATAAGGTTAAAGATCTTTGACTTTATGTTTAATTGTCTTCACAATTAAGCACAAAGTAGGGGGCTACACCTAATAGGTGCGCCTATTCAGCGCACGCTATTCATATACCTATATGAAGCCCTTCATAGCCTCGCTGCTAGCTGACATGAAGCAGGACTCGAGAAGAAGACATACTCGGACAAAGAGTACTCGGGAAGCAATGTACTCGGGCAATCTTCACCGTGGAGGATGAGCACTCGACATCAGTTGGTGACTCAACTATGAAGGTCTCAGGGGCTACTGTGGAGGCATGGGTCCGGGTACTCATCACAGCATATGGGCCACCGGATAGAGGAATGGGCCGAGTCTTGCGTAGTTAAGATATAGTAGCACCAGTAGATTTTGGCCTTGTACAAAAAGGAATATACAATCTTAATAAGGTAAGATTGTATATCTAAGAAGGAAATCCTGGCGTATCCGGCTGGGATTCTTACCTTGTACCCTTGTCCCCTAGTATATAAGGGGAGGTAGGGTGCCCCCCGAGGGCACGAGGTCATTGATTGACACAAATCCTCAAAGGAATACCACCACAACTAGACATAGGGTATTACTCACATCGGGGGCCTAAACCAGTTTAAAGTCTTCTTGTGTTCCTTTGCAATCCACCGAGTTTCCCCTTGCCGAGTAGCCCTATAATCATATTGCCGGTATAAAACATCGACAGCACTGCCGACATCCTTTTTGCATCCACCTTCGACCAGCTGCGCATCCTGCGCAGCAGGCTAACGAAGGCCCAGCGGCCGTTGAAGGGATTCAGTGGAGACTTGGTCGAGGCCTTGGGACAGATCGAGCTGCCCGTGTGCTTTGGGAGGGGATCAGGAGCGCGCACGGAGGGAATCACCTTCGACGTCGTCGACATCCCGTACGTGTACAATATCATAATGGGACAAGGGACCCTGAATAAGTTCGGGGTTGTCATCCACCAGAATTTTCTCTGCATGAAAATGCCAAGCCCCACCAGCGTCATAATAGTCCAAGGAGACCAAGAGGCGGCTAGAAAAATTGAGTACAAACACTCCCCTTGCCCGAGGGGAAAATGGTGAATACCGTGGCCCAAATAGAGCCAAGCTGCCAAGTGCCCGCCGAGGGGAACGCCCCGCGCCGGCGGAGGTTGACGGCGGAATGCACGGTGTCGCAGCAGACACGTCCCACCCCGAGCGCCACTTCAAAATCGGAGATGGGCTCCCGCCGGAGGTCGAAGAGGCGATTGTCCAGGTGCTCCGAAGAAACGCTGACATCTTTGCATGGTCCCAGTGGACCTGCCCGGCGTAGATCTGGCAATAATCGAGCACCGGCTGCACGCTTGACCGGACGCTCGTCCTGTCCGCTAGGGGCTCCGCAAGATGTCCGTAGAGCGAGCGCAGGCCGCACGGGAGGAGGTACAGAAGCTGTTAGTGGCAGGCGTTATCCGAGAGGTGCAGCACTCCAAATGGCTATACAACCCGGTGCTGGTCCGTAAGCCAAAGGGAAGTGGTGCATGTGCATTGACTTACCACGCTCACAAGGCGTGCCCACGTGACCGTTCCCCTCCATGCTTGATCAGCTGGTCAATTCCACAGCTGGGTGTGAACTGCTATGCTTCCTCGACGCGTACTCCGGCTATCACCAGGTGTGGATGGCTCCAGAGAATGAAGAAAAGATAAGGACGGGGTATACTGCTACGTCCGGATGCCTTTTGGCCTCCGTAGTGTTGGAGCCACCTTCTTGCGCCTCATCCACCCGGCGCTCCGCCACCAGCTCGGGCGGAACATTTAGGCCTAGGTAGACGACATCGTGTCAAGAGCGGGTAGCGAGCCACGACGTCGCGACTTGCGGAGACTTTGACAGCTCGTGCGGCAGGCATTAAGCTTAACCCAGAGAAATGCAGGCCTTTGGAGCCAAAGTCGGGAAGTTGCTCGGTTCCTAGTGTCCAACGGGTATTGAAGCCAGCCAACAAGATCAGGGCAATCAAATCATGCAGGCCTGCGAAGCCAAAAGAGGTGCAGCGGCCTCCGTTGGCCGACTGGTCAGTCAGGCCGCTTTTTAACCAGTCGGCAAAAATTGCCTTCCTTTTTCCTCGCGGTGCTCCTTGGGCAACCACGTTCAGGTGGAACGCCTGAGTGCCAAAGGCAATTTGAGGCCTCAAGCGCACATGGCCGCTTGAGGACGTTGGCGACCCCGAGAGAGAGGGCAGGGCTGCTCCTGCCCTTATTGGCTCCCACCACAGTCCAGTGGCAATTATTGGTCTCGGGGAAGACGGCTCGTCCTAACTCAGCGCTGGTATATTAGTATCAAGGTTGCTGGAAGGCAAGCTACGCTACAAAAACGAGTGAGAAGCTTAAATCCATACGCTTCTGATGGCTCCCTCAAACTGCTGTTAAGCAAATTGGCAGCGGATTTCTATCATGTTCGGTAAGGAAAGGACTTAATATTAGCGGTGAAATTTATCTGGAAGAGACGAGTCTGTAGGGAATGTGAAGACCGTCGGCTATGGAGTTTAATTACTATTATAAATTAGGTACTTTTATACTTTTAGTATAAAGCTGGTTCGGTGTCCGATCATGGCTTGTTAGTTTTCCTTTATTAGTTAGGAAACTCTGTTTGTGTCCCGATCAGACTGTATACTGGGTATATTACGTATGCCGGGGACCTTGTAATATATTCTCGATCAATAAATTGGGAATGCTACCTTTACTGCGGGTTTTGTTCTCAAGCCGGGCTGCATCGGTTAGGTTGACTCCTACGAGAGGGTAAGTCTCGTTACCTCCGACTATATCGGTAGGACTCTGTAGTCGATATTCTAGTCGGTTTCATGGTAGTCGGCTTACAATGTGTTATCTGCTCTGTCTACGGCTCTGCATGGTTTTGGTTTGATCTCTTAGGCGCTAAGGTATATCAATGCGTGGGTTAGTTTTTTCATTGGTTTAATGGGAATAGTTTATCATCAGTTTTGTTGCTGGGATGATCGGTTGGTGACACTAAATGAGCGATAAGTTGTTGTAGGCGATGGTGTTATCAGCGTTTATCCAGATGTATGGTAAGTTTTATCATATAAAGAATTGCATAGATTTCGGCTCTTGAGGTTCTTTTATCATCATTAATCTGATTGCCCTGGCATCAATTAAGTTTGAACTACTAGATTGATAGTGATAGATTTACTCTTGCTGAGTCCGATAGGTTTATGCGATGTTCTAATTCGGAGTGCTTTGCCGATAGGTTTACTTTTAAGCGATAGCATGTCTATTGTATTATTCTGCATCTATTTTATCATGCTTCTAGGGATGGCCAGTGTCTTTTTGATAAGTCGGTATCTTATGGTTCGTTTTAACATTACATCGCTTCTAGCGATGTATAACACATGACATGCTACACTATATGCGGCTTTCCAGGATGCACTCAACGTTCTTATGGCAGTCGGGCAAGTCGGCTGGTTATTCTCCTGCTCATATTATCATAAGCGAGGCTGATTGTTTTGTCTATATCGTCATGGTTCTTTACCAAGTATACAAGTGCTGGTGGTAGTCGGACAACGAGACCAGCGCGGGTCAGGCGAGACTCGGGCACGAGCACGGAGAGAACCGGACGCGAGCATGGGCGAGGGCCCGGGCACGGGCATTAACGTTCGGGTACAGAGAGCAGCTGCGATGGCTGGAAGAATCCGTATCGGCTTTGCTGGCGATTGATAGTGACTAACTTTTCATCTCTTGTCAATTGCTGGTCAATTGATGGAAGACGCGGCAAACCTGTCAAGATTTAGGACCTGCACTGGAGCTAAGCAGATTCCCAGGCCTGTCGCGTGTTCCAAGGCGCCAAACAAATCCCGGCGGTTTTCGGCGTCAACACGTTTTGGCCAGCGCTGGTGGGACAACAGAATTCGACATGCGCTAGAAGGAGGTCAGCACAGACATAATTCTATACAATTGAAAAGACTTTGACCAAGAAAGACAAAGTGGAGCAGAACATCATGGAGTTTAGAAGCTTTGTCTAAATCCGTGGTATTGACAGATCAATGGCGATGAGAATCACAATTTCCAAAGATGTTTGATTTTGATGAATCGAGCATCACATGCGAAGTCACAAAAGCAACTTCAAAAGACATGGTTATGAAGCAGTTAGATGCATTGACCGATCAATCTGGGATATTGGTGACACATTCAAGAGCTTTGAATCAAGAAGGCAGTGGGCGCCGATTCAATTGGCTGGGGGCAACAAGATGGGGAATTCTCAAGGTTTAATCAAGCTGCATACTATGGGGCACGACAGGGTTATCAGGAGCTGTCCGCTGAGTTACAGTCTTTAGAGGGAGATATAGACGCATAATCGGTACGGAATTCCACCTTGCATTATAATGAAGACAAGGGAAGAAGATTTGAAACAAGAATCAAGAGTTGGTAAGAACAATTCGGTCTAAGACCGAAGAGGAACCATTTATTATGGCCTCCATATCCAAATTGGTTTGATAGAATTCCATTGCCGGCCGGATCATAGTAAGACTTTCTCCAAATTCTCGGGCAGCTGATGTATCTAAGTTGGAGCATATAGCAAGCCGATTCTTGGCACAGTGTGGGAGAGCATCGGCTGAAGAAGCTTGGAGAGTTAGACTTTTTTCCCGCTATCATTGTACGGATCGGCTTTCACATAGGTTTTCCCTTCATACACGAATTCGTTTGGGTGTTGGGCGATTTGGAGAAGCAATTCCCAAAATTGCTTTACTAGGATTCAGGAGTGCAGCTTCAATAGATATCTAACAATGGTAATAAGAAGCCGGATGAATCGTCGCAGAATATATCAGCGGTTTCGTGGATGTTAGAAGCGATGTTCAATCTAAGTCTGGATGAAGGGTGCACAGTTGGCCGAGTTTGCATTTCAAGGTTTTATGGCTTCCATAGGAAAAATTCAACGAGATTTGAGAGCTGGACACCTAGTAGAAGGTCATTCGGCTCCGAAAGCCGATTTCATAGAGGCATGGAGGATAGTCACAGATATACGGCGGTTTCGTGTGTTTAAGAAGCGATGTTTACAACAGTTAAGTTCGGTGAATGCACAGTTTGGGCCGAGTTAGCATTCCAGGTTTATGGCTCCGATGCAAGGAAAAATTTTCAACCAGAAGATTTTCGAAGCCTGGCACACCTAGTACAGAAGGATCGGTCACGAAAGCGATTCAAGAGGCATGGAGGATCAGTCGCAGAATATATCAAGCGGTTTCGTGATGTGAAGCCGATGTTACAGTATAAGTTGGATGATTGCAAGTTGGCCGAGTTGATTCAGGTTTATTGGTCGATCAAGGAAATTTTCGAAAGAAGATTTTGAGAGCCTGGCCACTAGTACAGAAGGTTCGCTAGAAAGCCGATTTCAAGAGGCCGGATGGAGGAATTACTGAAGCTCAAACAGAAGATGAAGTTTGGATATTAACAACTCCGAAATTGGGGGGCATGGTGTAAGCAAAATTTGGGCACGGTTTATCATGTTCGTTAAGAATGACTATATTGAGCCGGTGGAAATTTATTTGGAGGACCGAGTTGGAAAGGAATGTGAAGACGCGCTATGGAGTTATTACTTGATTTTAATAATTAGGTAGTTTTAATACTTTTTAGATAAAGCTGGTCTCGTGTCCAATCAGGTTGTTAGTTTCCTTTTAAGGGGTTAGGAAACTCTGTTTTCGTGTCGATCAGGATGTATACTGGGGTATATATACGTGATGCAGGGACTTGTAAATCATATTTCTCGAAATCATTGGCGCAGCAACGCTTTCAACGGGTTACTTTGCTTTCGAGCGGGTGAATCGGTTAGGTCTGAACCCTACGAGAGGGTAAGTCCGTTACCAGACTACTATCGGATAGATTCCTGTTAGGTGCCGATATTTTCTAGTCGGTTATGGTAGTCGGCTTAACACGGTGTATTTGCTCTGTTACGGCTGCAAATCGGTTTTGGTTCGTTTTTAGGCAATCAGGTTATATCACATCAACGCGTGCATCAGTTTTCAATCGGTTTACTGGGAATAGTTTCTAGTTTGTGCTGCATCGGTTGGGTCTGACTACTAACTGAGCGATAGTAGTTGTTCCTGTTAGGCCGATGGTTCCTTGTGCAAGCGTTTATGGATGTTAGCCGGTAAAGTTATCATATACATCAACAATTGCATTAGATTTTGGCTCATTGGGTTCTTTTTAACAAATATTAATTGTGTGCATCAATTAAGTTTTGACTACTAGATTGATAGTGGCATAGATTTACTCTTGCTTGAGCTCGATAGGTTTTTCATGCGATGTTTATCGGAGTGTTAGCGATAGTTACCTTTTAAAAGCGCCTTGCATGGTCTATGATTTATTATTCTGCTATTTTTTGTTCATCGGTTCAGCGTGGTATGTGTTTTCTGAAGTTCGGCTATTTAATGGTTCGTTTAACATTACTGGTTTAGCGATGTATCAATAACATTGACATGCTACCTTCATGGGCTTCCGCGATGCACTCGTTTCTTATGGCAGTCGGGCAGTGGGCTGGTTTATTCTCTGCTATATATCATCGCGCAGGCTGCTTGTTTTGTCTATAATCGTCATCCGTTTTTTAAGCCATATAAGGTGCTGGGGTAGTCGGACACAAGCGAGAACGGGAGCGGGTAAGCGAGGGCTCGGGCAGGAGCAGGAGGAGGAACGGAGCGAGACGGCGAGGGCCGGATGGGCATTACTTGGTACCAAGAGCTAGCGGCGATCAGCTGGAAGGGAATCCGTATCGGCTTGCTGGCGTTGGTCAGTGACCTAACTTTTCATCTCCTTGTCATTGCTGGGTCAAATTGACTGGAGCCACAAACCTAAAGAATTTAAGGACTGACTGAGCTAAGCAGTCTCCAGGCTTCGCAAGTGGTCTCAAGGCGGCGAAAAATCTCGGCGGTTTTTTTTGGCGTCAACATGCACCATTCTTCCTGGACAACATGAGTAAGGTACTCCAGCATCCCTTAGGGGATATGTCGCAACAAGGAGGACGGCGCATTGGAAATGGTGTCGGGTTGGCCCTGTTTGCTCTCCGTTTTCATACACGAACCGCATCAAATCGAAATGTATAGTAGACTTCGTTTGCGGAATGGATGAGGCTACCCTGACCAGACACTCGTCGTCGACGAAGTGGTGGGAGGTGAACAGACGGTGCTGGGGTGCCGCCGGGCGGCAGGCAGCATCAACTTCTCACGGGGAGGGCAAAGCTTCGCCACAGGCGGCCTGGAATTTCGGACCACCAACAACATGGCGAAGTACAAGGCGATCTTCTGGCCTTCAGAAGGGCGAGAGCATGGCGCCCCCGATAATATCCGAAACGGATTCCCAGGTGGCCAGCAGGGCAAATGACAAGTAGTTCTAGGCCAATTGGAGATCGCAGGTACTGCGGTAATTAGAAAGGCGAAGCCCACTTAAGGGCTTCAGTGCGGAGATCCATCCATGAGATAGTACGTGGACGCTCGCAAGGGGGCCGAACAGATGAACTACCGCACCTGTCCTATCGAGTATTCGGGTCAGCGGCAAGGAAACGGACCCCGAGCAAGCGGCCCCTGTGACGGCCATACTACGACTAGACTAGGAGGGCGTGTAGATATCTCGCTGGCCGCTTCGAGGGCTGGTATGGGGAGGTTACGATCCGTAGAAGGCAGGGGCTACGTCCTGGGTCGAGGGGTGTTATAATCAAGACGGGCGTCATGCCCCTGCTCTGATGCAATCTCCGAGAGCAGGGGGCTCTCAAAGGAATATGACGAGGGCAACTGGGACGCACTGCTTTAAGGGCGTCACATTAGGCAGACGTCCGCCAGGGGTATATGTAAACCCTGCATGGGACCAATACGTGACACCAGAGAAGGGAGCGCACAGGAGATTGGCCGTGAACCATCTAAGGGAACGCGTTGCAAAGTACTTAGTCCAGGAAACCTGGTTGGTATCGGGTCAACGAGATGTACCCAGAAATAACAATTTTTTTTATTATTATAGGCTTTATAAGTTGCAACTTTGGGCAAGCTGAGCAGCAACTTCAACAGAACAGCAGGGGAATGACAAGAGCGAGACCATCACAGCAACGCTGTGGGATTAGGAAAGAAACCGTAATCTTGATTCAATTCATCTTCGAAGGGAGGAAAAGATAATAGATTGAGTAAATAGTACCGAGTATGTTCAGAGAAAGTGTGAAATGAAGCATATGGAAGGCTGGGGTTTTATTTTGCAATTTTCATTTTAAATTTTCAAACTAGGTGTGGGTTTGTCTTCTAATCACTGGAAAGAGATCCTCACTTGATGTCGATGCGAATTGCTTTGCAAACTCAAGTGACGAATAGATTTTATCTGATTAAATTTTCTAGTAAGTCTTAAAAATACGCGTCGGACAACTATATCGTGTGTAGTGTTACCATCTAATTAGTTTTATTTCACTTTTCTCCTCTTCAGGAATAAACTTGTATCTCATATTATTTTCCTTTCACTTTTCGTCCTATCAGGCCTTATTCATCTCAATCATCTCATTCCTCTGCTCAGAGACATCCATGATTTCATCTCAAGGTACACTGCGTTCACTCGGGAACTGCTAACTTATTTGATGCTCTTCTGATGCTTCTGTATTCTTACTCGACTGGGAAAGCAATGTGTTTGAGTTCGTGGAGCCGTAATAGTATATCGGTCTCCGATACCGACCTGGCATAATGTGTGCTGGTAAACAGTCTGACGGATGACTTCCCGAATACCGAAATGTGCTTCGCAAATTTTTATAAAAACAAGCTACGGCTAGAACGGGAATAATTAAACATTGCTATAACCAAGGTGGCTGTTTGGAAAACAGTTAATCTCTGTAGGAGTATGCTTTCTACGCGCGGTTACTTCTTCTTCCTCAACTTGTAGTGGGGGGAGGTTTACACGGCTTTCAGGAGCCATCCGGGTACCCCCCATCAATGGCCGATAGATGGGCCAAATAGTCAAGATTCGCTTGCATTCCCCAAACTCCTAGACCACATGGGGCACGCTTCCTTCCTTGCTCTACTCAGAACCTAGAGATACCAAAAACTTTATCCCGGTGTTCCACAGTCTACTGGCATGCGAGGTAAGTCCTCGTTCGGCGGGCTGAATACTTAGCTAGGGGCTGTGTCGCACTATACTACCCGTGTGGTCACACTGTATTATGGTCGTTTAGCACCTGCAATTCCTCAAGGAATCAGTCTTGTATTATATGCGAAAGTTAGACAAAAGCTTCTCCTGCAGGGATTACTTTGCATCGTAGGTTTTGCAAACATGTCTTTATTTCGCAAAACTTAAGACAGAACATGTGATTTTGATGGCGGTATATTCTTGATACCATGCTCATGGAGCACGGATGTTGCGACAAGCCGTATGGTCTGAGGTGGAGGCGACAAGGTGGAATAGGTTGATTTTTCGGTAAGCCTTGCAGCGTTCCAGCTTCTCCACGGATATTTTGTAAACTAACTGGAGTAGGTCCATGAAGGTGTTATCGGTTCGTCGCGCAGACTACTGAGGCCTCCGCTTTGTTTAATCCAATTTACATGCGCCACTAAAATGCTCAGTTTGGCAAAACAATAAGAGGTATTTATAAAACTGGGATCAATATGTTCATTAGAGTGACTTGCTCCATGTCTTCGTCTTCAAATCTCTGAATTAGACCGCGTTCGAAAAAATTTTCCGTCGTTGTCGACTATGCGTAACGAGAGAAAAACACGCAAAAATCCCTAGATATAGAGTACTATTATTAATATAATAGTTTCATAAGGTAGATCTCAATTTTAGAAAAATTTTGAGACTTGAACGGGGTCGATTGGAGTTACGGTTGAAAAGATATGAATTTTTGAAGTTTAATTGATTTTGGGAATAAAAAGGAATTGTTTAGTCTGCAAAAGGAATATTCAAGGAAATATTCCCTTATCTGACAGGTGGGGCCCATGGTCAGAGAGAGACACTAAGGAGTAGGGCCCACATGGCAGTGACACAGAGAGAGGAGATGACAAGGGGGGTCCACATGTAAGGGTCATACTGGATGATAGGTAGGGCCCATATGTTAAGTGTGGAGGAGAGAGAAGGAGCTGACCAGGAGGCCCACTTGTCATTCATTGACAGGAGATAAGATGGGAGGGGGGGCCCCATGTCATGTAGTGAGAGAGGGAGTGAGGACCATTTATGTAGCCTTGGAGAGGAAATGGGCCCTACAGGTATAGACACAAAATGGGAATGTATATATATATTTGCTGTGCAAGTCCATTTGTAAGAGATAGTGGGGTGAGGGGGCCATTGGGCAGATAAACAGAGAGAGAGCTATGATGAGAGAGAGGTAGGCTTTGGCTCACACTATCGAGAGCCGCGGAGAGAGGATATGCGAGCTAAGAGAGAGCAGAGAGGGGTCCGTGCCATACTGGGGGGAGGAAGATGACCTCCTCTGGCGGCCGAATCAATTTCGCTGTGCGGGCGAGGGCTGCGGCGGGTCGCGCGTATGGGTTGGAGGAGAAGAGGAGCGCGAGAGGCTGGATGAGCATTCGGATGGGGTGATTGGTGTTCCGACGGGGTGGCCCGGGCCTGTCGGCGACTCGTAGCCAGGACGGTGAGACGAGGGATGAGTAGGCTTCGCGTGGCGGGGCTCTGCCGTGTCGGGGGTTCTCGGGGCTCGGATTTAGGGGGAGAAAGGGAGGAAGGTGGAGGAGTTTTTAGGAGTGGGGCTCCGCTTTCAATAAAAGGGGGTAAGACTTGGGGTGGTGGCTGACTCACAGAGCATGGAGCTCGGGCCTGAGGTCGGTCGCACGGGATGCGCACTGGCATAAAGTGGCGGGTAGGAGCTGTTGCTAGCTCGGGAACAAGGCGTAGGCGGCGGATTATCAGCGTGTCGTCTGGTGTCAGTACAGCCGGGGGGGGGCGTCTGGGATAACCCCGCGCACAAACACTGTTGGTTCAGTCTTGCACCTTATCTAGAGTCGTCAATAGGAGAATTGAGTCAATAACAAGATATTGATTCTGGGGGCGTACTCTGATGTCCTTGTGCAATAGGAGCCGTGGATGGCGTGTTGGTTGCCATTTCGACGCTAGTTTTTACCTCCCAGGGGGAGCTGTACCCTATCTAATCTAGTGCAGGTGTTCTGATATTAGATCTCCGTGACTGTCAGGTTCGGTCTAGGATTTAAGAGTGCGTTTGTTGACGTGAGTTTATATTAGGAAATCCAGGTACCGGTGTCTACTAAGTGACTTGTGTATACCAAGGGGTATGTAAATATGGGTGCGGGCGCGCCTGGGGGACCTCTGTACATTAACTTTCCCTCCGGTTCTTTGGCCGCCGGGCCATCTGCTGCGGGCGTGGCGATCAATGCGCAAGGTTCGGGGTTCGATCGCCTATGCCCGTCGCTTCGACTTGGTCTCCTCTTGGGCTCTTTGAGCCGGGCTTGCTATTCGTGTTGGAGGTCGACTCGCTGGGTGCTAGAGGTAAGTCTACCAGGTCACCTTAAACCTTACCTGCGTATACTATTCGCCTAGGACTATCTCGGATTTAGTGTCGATATTCTAGGTCGGTTTATGGCTAGTCGGTTAACCGACGATATAAATTTACCTTTATCTATGGTTGCAATCAGTTCAGTTGATCCATAGATTCGCTTAGGTCTAATCCAACATCTAGGCGTAGCAGTTAGATGATGGCATTACTGGAAGCGATTATCATCAGTTGTGCTGCAGTTCGGTTAGGCTCGCTAAACTGTTAGTTGATAAATTTCCTGCTAGTTGATACTTTATGTGCAAGCTGTCTTATCTGGGGTGTATTAGCCGATAAGTTATCATGTTTAGCATCCTAGATCGCACTTAGATCTACTCGGCCTACTCGAGATCTCGTTATTATTTCAGTTCTGTGCTGTATTACGCGTTGGGGTCCGATCTACTAGACTGAATATTAATTAACCCTTATAAGCTGATGGGTTTTAGCGATGTTGTTATCGGAGTGTTAGCGGATAATTATCCCTATAAATATAGCCGATTATGTGCTTGCTGTTTACATTTTGCCTGCATTACTGTTACAATCGCTAAGGGCTAGCCGATGTTTATTCTGTGCCGATCCGAATGCGAGACAGAAATTCGGGCACGACTCAGTCAAGTCCGGGCACGACCTCAGTAGGACCAGGCAACGGGCACGGACGAGCCGGAGAAGATCTCGGGAGCCGATGTGAGCAAGGGCCGGGCAAAGTCGGGCGAGTCATCTTAAGCAATACAGTATTTAAACTATGATGGCTGGAGTTTATTATCTTTTACTATGGCATTCTGCTCGTTTATTTTACCAAGTTTATAGCCGGTTTTTGAGCATCCCTTCGTGATCGGGCTAGCGGGATACTTTGTTTTATTATTGATGGTTATTACATCTTTTTTGCCGTCATCGGGCTTTCAGCCGATGTATATGTACAGTGTGTATCTGGTCATCGGCCGATGAGAATGAGTGCCAGGGCCAGCCGATTGGCTACGAATTTGACATCTTCTCTCCTTGTTTCAATTGGTAGGGTCAAATTGATTGGACGCCTACGAAGTCGTTTTAGGACTGCATAAGAGTGAAGCAAATCTCCAGGCTTCGCGTGTCTCCAGAGACGCCGAGGCCCGGAGAGGTTTTCGGGTCAACACGTTTTGTGCGACGCCTGATGGGACGCGAAGTTCAAACGCGAAGTTTCAACGCGACGTTTCAACAGCGGAGTTTTTCAACAATCAGTTGCAACATGGCCGGGAAGAGCAAACAGAAATACAATAATTCCGGTTAGCTTGGAGATTTTATAGAAGAACAAACAGCAATTGAGCAAACTATGGAACTTTCAGAAGCTGTGCTTAGAGTCTTACAGCAGAGAGGCAAGGCCGATTCAAAGATTCCCAGTTTTCGAAGCCAGTATTGGTTGGAGAATCGAGCCGTAGCCACTGAGAGTCATGACCGGTAAATACCTTACAGAGATGGTGACTGAAGCAGTTCATCACCGCTCAATTATACAGTCCGGATTCTGGTTGAACACACTTCATAATTTATAAAGAAACGGTGGATGGATCAATTATTCAGACACCTGCTCGGAGGTCCTGTTTACCTCCCCGAAGGTTGAACCGACATCAGATTGCTTACAACAATCAGCAGAGATATACCAGAAAACATGTTTGCACAGAACCCGGCTGGGGGCACAGGATCTTGTCTGTGGGTTACATACGGTCTCTTAACTATGGGAGGGTATCAGCAAAATTAACAGGAGGCGGGGCCGATCAGGTACTTACCAGAGGGAACTATAATAGCGAATCGCAACAACTCACACCGTGCAGTATCAACAAGACAAACCTGAGGGAATGAAGATTTATCAATAAGGTTGCTGAAATTAGTGAGGGAGCAGTTCGGGATCAGCCCAAGGAACAAACATCATGTAATCGGACATATCAGGGGGGGGGGCTGAGTGGTGACCGGTGTTCATTACCACACGATAAAAGGGTTCCGTATTTTTCTAAGTTTTCAGGGCAGGACAACACGTTACAGTGGAAAACATGTCAGGCCGATTCCTGGACAGTGCAGGGAGGCATCGCCTGAAGGGCTCTGAGGTTAAGGTTTTCCCTTTCATGATCGGGATGGCTTTACATGGTTTCTTCATTTACACGAATCCGTTCGGGGTGGCGATCTAGAAAAACAGTTTAAACAGACTCACACAAATATTTCTTTGGCTGGATCATGAGTTGAGAAACTGTCAGAGATTTGATATCGGTTAGGGTCAACGACCAGATGCAAAAGTACCATGGAATCGTTCAGCGATGTGGGATTTAGATCGATGTTCGTCTTGAACTGAACGATGGGCTCTGGCGATCTGGCTTTCCAGGGTTCTTGGCGCGATTCAGGAGAGATTTTCTTCCAAGATGCAAGAGTTCGAGTCCTGGCGCATACCTGGTAATGAGGTATCGGCTCATGAAGCTCGATTTCAAGAGGGCGACAAGGATAAGTAACCAGAGAAGGGTTGTCAAGTACAGGTCTATTCATCGGACCCAGAGATGAGGAATCCGATGCTGAGGTTGGATTGGCGGAGTGGGTCAGGAACAAGAAATCAGTATCATCGTGCCCATAGGGGTAAGGATATCGCAAGGAGGAGCGGTATGATTTGAATGTTAGTAAAGCGCAGTAAAATTTTGATTGTTGTTACAAGAGAAGCAGAGATACACTTGCCTGCAAATCACGTGATTCATCAGCCGAGAACTAACAGAAGAAAAGATATTGCAAGTGGCCAATATATATGCATATACTATGAGTGCATAGGTTTTCGGCACAAATTCAGTCGCTGTCGAACAGGGTAAATCCATTGAAGACAAGAAGCCGATGAAGATTGATGGACACCCGCCGTAAACATGGTCTATGGCGGGGCATCCTCAGGGATCAGGCCGATGGAGCAAGACGTCAAGGTATAAACAAAATTCTTCATCGGGCATGATAGAGAGATTTCGAGATATGGAACAAGGGATGAAACACGAAAGATAGAATCCGCATTGGGATGCCCGTTTTCCGATTTGCTGGGATCAAGGGATGAAGACTGCCATCAGTTGAAAAATGCCCGAGTGAAGCAGTACAGTGGGATGACATGATCAGTGGCAGGGTTTTCACTGGATCGGTTGCTTGAAAAGAGCATACGGTTCAATAGCCGATTAGGGGCCGATCCTGAAGAGTTCTTCGAATAGAGGTAGACGAAGGAGGAAGTATGTGAGAAACAAGTCCATGCGAATGCTCAATGGTAGCCTAGTGGATATTCACAAAAAAAAAAAATCAGAAGAGAGGGCCAGCGACTTACGAGACACCGAGAGCAACAGGAAGAAACAGGGGAGTAGGGAGGAACGGCAGGACGGTCTGAATAATCGTACACAAGACAAAGAATCTAAACAGGGTTTTTGGCGCGTGACAGAGAGGACGTGGCAAGAGGCTGAA